>OZ023262.1:239967050-240174550 GCA_964006375.1 Tillus elongatus
AAAGGAAATATGTAAGGACACTCAAAGGCCTCAATCTGCCTACTCCTTAGAGTGACGGACAAAGGTGGGTAAAGGAAATATGTAAGGACACTCTAAGGCCTCAATCTGCCTACTCCTGAGAGTGGTGGACAAAGGTGGGTAAAGGAAATATGTAAGGACACTCTAAGGCCTCAATCTGCCTACTCCTTAGAGCGGTGGATAAATGTAGGTTGGGTTGTTGTAGCTCGATTACGGGGCCTCAATCTGCCTACTTCCCAAATCTCGCCGAAGATCGTCTGTGAGGTCTAAGTGTGTTCAACCCTAGGCCTCAGAGAGATCTGGCAGTTCGTTGCAAGTCTTGTCTTATATATGTCGTTCCGTCTACCTGTTGCGTCATCAGTGAAAGTAGTGGGGTCACCGTCAATTAAGTGAGGGGCTTTGGTCACGGTATCTAGAGGAGGATTACCTCTTGAAAATGGCTCCAAAACAGGAGCCGAAACGTCGAGTTTCCATAAATTCTGGACGCGGTTTAACCCGAGAACCAAGCATGTCTCACATTAAAGACCGCGGAAATCTTTCTGAATATATATATATATATATATATATATATATATATATATATATATATATATATATATATATATATATATATATATATATATATATATATATATATATATCTCTCTCTTGTGTAATATTGCACTACACCGTAATCACTTTTAAATATACACTTTATTTGTTTGTTGTAATTTCTGTGATTTTTTATTGGTTTACGTGGACTGCAGTTTCGAAACTTCCTGGTTAATCATCAGCATGCTCATGATGATGAACCAGGAAGGTTCGAAACTGCAGTCTAAGTAAACTAATATAAAATGACAGAAAGTACAGCAAACAAATAAAGTATATATATATATATATATATATATATATATATATATATATATATATATATATATATATATATATATATATATATGTATGTATGTATGTATGTATGTATAGGTATATATCATACTGATAACTTAAAAAATAATGGGCCGAGTGTGACGAAATTTAGTAGGTACCTTTCTTTTGCAAGTGACTTGAATAAGTTCGTCGGACTAGTTTTTCCGACAAAATCTTTGGTTTTCTTTTGGGAAATTTTTGTATCTCCGAAAATAACACAGCTATGACAACCAGATTTGGTACACAGGTTTCTAATATCAAACTTACGCTACACGCCGGCATTCAGATCGCTAAGTTAAAACAAAAAAGATATAGGCATCTAAAGAAAAAAAAATTGGTGCCACTGGTGATCAGAGGAACGCACAAGAACAAAATATGTTGTGTGTCTAACAAAACCAAACGAATATTACATACAAAGGTTAGGTTTTCTTGACCCAAAAAGGCCACGAAATAGTAAAAAAATATATTCTGAAAACTTTATAGTTTTCTTCTTAAAACGTCAAAGTCGCGATTTGAAACGTCAAAGTTTGCAATTTTCAGACAAAAAATCTGAAACGAGTACGGCTTATGTAGAAAAAATGTCTTAATAAGTGTATTTTGCAAAGCCTTAAGTTTTAGCCTCAACCATCATTGTTCTTCATTTTACTGAAATGTGTACGGAAATCCATTTAAAATAGACCCTTACTCATACAGAGTAGGGCATTGCTACAATAAAGCTCAATATATTGGTTATTATACAAGATATGAGAAAAAATATAAACGTTAATTATAGGGTGTCTCGAGCTGCATCTTACGAACCTATTTTGACAATAACAGGCTGGCCCTTAATCGTTGGTGACACACGCTTTTTTTTAATAGAACGCCCCTTATGTTATTGCATTTTCCATCGAATTATAATGCATGTTTGTAAGGAAAGAAATTGTAATCGTTCATTGTTTTTGAGTTGTTTCAAATGTTTTACAACTTTTCAGGTTTTTGGCACATATCACAAACACATTACACAAATTGTGATACGGATTTTTTACCAATAGATAGCGAAGCCCCATAAAAATGACGCATTTAGAGGGCTTTATGTTAGTATTTTTCGTCGAAAAAAGTGAGCTGCCATATACAGCCGCTCTCAAAGAGTGGCTGAATTTGAAATGTTTATGCAGAATTTTTTTTAGTTTCTGTAGAAATCATATTTTGTAAGATTTTTGTGAAATGTTGGTAATTTATTATAAACGTTTAATAAGTTATTCAAAAAAATGTTGTCGAATTTTTGTGAAAAATATAATTCAGTGTAACATTACATTTTTGTAAAGGAAATTGTTTGCAAATTTTCATAAACGTTTCTTATTTTCATATTTAGTCATAAAGCTGTTTGTGAACAATTATATCTTGGCAGATCTGTAAATAGCTTAAAGAGGTTCGTTGGCAAAGAAAATCGGACCTGCTTTCTCTGGAACCTTTTAAATTTGTTTTCGGAAAATCTTTGTTCTTTTTGAAGCGACAAAGTTATTAAAATGAAATATTGTACATTGTTGCATCCTGAATAGGCACATGTTTAAAACCCCTTGTTAAATGATGCACTGTAAAATTTATATCAATAAACTAACAATAATAACAATACAGGTTATACTGCTAACCAAATTTGTAGTCATTTTAAAAGCAAGACGTCTTTGACATTAAAAACATTTTTATGAAAATTGGCTACCATAACGCACTTAATGCGTCCAGACTTTTTATAATACAAACCTAAATACCAAATTTGGTGGTTGTCAAACCTTTTTTTTTATTCCGGAGATTAAAAATTTTACGAAAGGAGACCCAAAATTTTTTCAGAAAAATTCTCTCTATATATATACGTATATATGAAAAACTCTATATATATATATATATATATATATATATATATATATATATATATATATATATATATATATATATATATATATATATATAGGGTGTTTCAAAAATAATGGTCTATGTTACAGGCGCACATTCAACACAAAAAATAATACTATTTTTTTATATAAACATGGGTCCGCAAATTATTAGTTTTTTAAATACAGCGTGTTAAAGTTATTTGTTTTTGTCAGTTTTTCACGAATAAGTCTGAGTCAAATTAAAATTCTGGCGTGAAAGTTGACATGCCTGGGAGTTTTTGAGGGCAAGAAATTTAAATATGTTATTGTTAATAACATTGCTGGTAGAGGGCACCACCTGTAAAACTATGCTTGTATTCAATTGGCTATAATTTTTTGACACCCAGTAATATCGACCTACCGTATAACTACACTGCAGCCCTAATCAATTGTAAGCAAAAAATGTATATTTGATCCAAATCTCTCAGACACACCATTTTCGAGATATTACAATTTTTATATGTCGCTAAAAATTAATTTTTCTCAAGTAATTAATTGTATTGTCTGCAGATTTTAACAACAAATAAAACAAGAAATAAAAAAGTGTATAACATTTTATGATACCTGACTACAATAAATGTTCAAAATGGCCACAGTCCACTTCAATACACTTTCGTATTCTGCGGAGCATACAACGTCGTACTCTGTGAAATATTTCTGGTGTATTTCTAATTTGTTCGTATCCAAGTACAATTATTTGCTGCGGATTATTAACATTTTCAACATTTGCTTCATTAACCATACTTTTGAGATGCCCCCATAAATAAAAGTCCATAGGATTAAATCAGGGGATCGAGCCGGCCATGGCTGAGGTCCACCGCGTCCAATCCATTTGCGTCTAAAAGTATTGGTTAGGTAATTTCTGACATTTAGGGAGAAATGAGGTGGGGCGGGGGTGGGGTGTAGGTTGGGTGGTGTGGTGTCATCCGTCATGCATAAACCACAGGTTATGTCTTATGTGAAGAGGAACATTTTCTAATAACCCATTTAGTTGGTTTTGCAGGAATTCAAGGTAAGTTGTAGCATTAAGTCTGTGAGGTAAAAAAAATGACCCTATCAAATTACATCCTGCAATTCCAGCCCATACATTTAAGGAAAATGGCTGTTGATGATGCCTTTCAAAAACTGCGTGGGGATTTTCGTCAGCCCAAATATGGCTGTTACAAAAATTTACGATCCCATGGCGCCTAAAGCCAGACTCATCCGTGCACAATACACAATTCAACAAGTTCTCTACATTATTATGTTGAAGAAACTATTGGCAAAATTGTAGGCGAGGTATAAAATCTCTTTCAGGCGATAGTGCCTGCACACGTTGGATATGGACGCAATTATTGCTCGTGAAGAACTCGCCATATCGTTGCATTGGATGCTCCCAGATGATTCGCCATTTCCCTAGTACTTATTTTTGGATTTTGTTCAATTTCATCCAGAACAGCCTCTTCAAAATCAGGATTTCGTGCACTTCGTAGTCTGCCTCGAGCAGCAGTAACTTTATTAAGAGTACCTGGTAAATATATATATATATATATATATATATATATATATATATATATATATATATATATATATATATATATATATATATATATATATATATATTCGAAGGACACAGATCGATGTATTATATAATGTAAGTATGTACCTGTTTCTCACAGACTGATGTCAATCCGTTGAAACATCCTTCTGTCTGGAATTCTCCGATTTGGGAAGGCTTCTTCATACAGTCGTTTTGCCCCATAAGAGTTACCAAAAGCCCGTGAATACATAACATGCATGTTTGTTAGTTCATTGTTGCTAAAGACTTCCATATTTAATTAGAAAAATTACGGACAATTCAATTAATTATTTAAAAATAGTGAGTAGTCTCAAAAGTAAAAGTTAAATGTAGTATACGTCAAAACGAAAACGCAAAAGTCAAGTCCCGTAACGATGGTAACCACTTTGTTTGTTCAAAGTTTGTTATTATGGCTTTTTATTTTATCTTCATGATTTTGTCTTGTCAGTTCTTTTTTTCTGGTAAGATTTTAATTTTTAACTAGAGAATAAGAAAATTAAGTTTATACACACTGGTAGCAATTAAAGGTGAAAAATGTATTCCTATGATTTGTCGCAGAATTAATTTTTGAACGACCTCGACATACCAAAATTGAAATATCTCGAAAATGGTGCGTCTGAGAGATTTAAATCAAGTATACATTTTTGCTTACGATTGATAAGGGCTGCAACGTAGCTATACGGTAAGTCGATATTACTGGGTGCCAAAAAATTATAGCCAATTGAATGCAAGCCATGTCTTACAGGTGGCGCCATCTGCCAGCAGTGTTAATAACAATAACAAATTTTTTGCGCTCGAGAACCCCCACATGCCAGTTTTTACGTCAAAATTTTAATTTGACTCGGACTTATTCGTGGAAAATGACAAAAATAAATAACTTCAACACACTATATTTTAAAAAACTAAGCATTTTATATGTAAAAATAGTCCTATTTTTTGTGCTGAATGTGCACCTGTAACATAGACCATCATTTTTGAAACATCCTGTATATATATATATATATATATATATATATATATATATATATATATATATATATATATATATATATATATATATATATATATATATATTTTACATGTTTAATTTTGATAAAAGACCGTTTCACTGGTTTTGAATCACCTTTTTTAGATTTTTCACCGATCTCCCAAAACTAATAAAATTCGTGTTACTACTTCTACTGCAGTTTGACAAGCGAGTCTCTTTTTTTTATTTAAAAATCAGATACCTCATTTTGTCGGTCTTTGAACCAATCATATATCTATCAAACTCTTTCATTTACAAAAGTCAATCAAAATGACGCTTCCTGATTCTTCCCGGAAATGGGGTTCGAGAGTTTAACTAATTAAAATTTATATATTTAACAGGCGGTGAATTTGAAATTTTGACATATTGTCATTTATTATTGGTTAGAATGCCTAAATTAATTTTAAATGCTTTTTATTTTGTACTTATTATGCCACCCCCTGTAAATTTGAATGCCACTACACGTAATTTCAATTAACTTAGGTATAGTATTATTAATGTAGCTTTGAAAATGTTACATTTTGAAATATTGTTTCCTTTTATTAGAAAAAATTGGTCATATAATTATAATTTATAAACCGTGATACTGTCTTGTATCATTCACATAATCTTACATTTATTTTCTACCTATGTTCTAATCTACACCTCTGGTTGATTAATTAATGTTAAAAGTTTTCTTGAAAGCTTTACTGCTTTTAGTGTTTTTTAATTGATACTTAATTTTACTCTTTGCAATACTAGGATTGATTCACCTGAAATTCATTTTATTTGGTACTGAACATCAATAGTAAAGTCATTTTTTGTATTGAGTATCGTGTTTAATTGTCTCACTGCATGTCATTCAACATATATATATATATATATATATATATATATATATATATATATATATATATATATATATATATATATATATATATATATATATATATATATATATTGATGTTTAGCTAGGGTTTTTTTAATTTAATTTAATATATAGAATTGATGTAGATTTAGTTTTTTAGTTAGATTTTAAGTATTTTAGCTTTTAAGTTATTTGCCTGTAAAGTTTAGTGAGAAATGTGTTGTTAATGTGTGTTCACCAAAGGTTTGTGTGTGTATTACACCTTGGTGTATTGAATGCCTTTATACTGCTGTATGCCACATACAATTGGTCACATGAATAAATTTGACTCTCAAAACAGGGACTAGTGGGTTCAAGTCCTTCAAAATTTGTATGAATTTCTCTAGTACTTATATATGCATAAACCAAAATAAAGCAAAGATGTTATATTTGCACAAAACTCGACTATTTATTAATGTTAATATAGACGACAAACACCTAATTCTATATTATTCTTTTTAAAGCTTTTTTTTTGTTTTTAACAAATTTCAATCCCCGGAAAGAAATGACTGGCCAGTTTTTTGTTTTGTTTACTAAAGCTTCTAAATTGCTTAGGTATAATATAAGTCTCTTATTCTACAATTATAGACTAATAAAAACAACAAGAAATGGTAACCGCTCAGCAAAGTTAAATCCTTAACTTTAATGTGTAGTCAATGGAGGTTTCTTCTTGGCAAATTATGCCTACTGGTCTTACGGTCAAAAGAGGGCCCCACAAGCACCTTGTTGTGATTGATGTAGAACAAATATGGTTGGTTCAATCAGTTGGGACCCTTTTCAAGGGAACTTTATAGCAGTTTTAATGTCTTTTTTACGATATTTCCTGTAGCTGTGGAATTAGCCACACAAAAAACTAAGTATTTATATTCTACTCTCACAGTATGTTGTTAGATTAAACTCTGCTTTTTAACACCTTGTTCCAAACTTATAAGATTTTGCTCTTCTCTTTTAATTTTATTCTTCCTCCAAAACTAAATAATTTTTCCTCCTAAACTCAATAACTTTTCCTCTCTTATTTACTTTTTTTACATGACGACCGTAACCAATCGAAAAAATCTTGTTGGCCAACTTAAAAAATCCTCTTAAGATTTTTACAACAATCCTCTTCATTATTTCCGCAGTTACCTCATTTTTAATGTTGTTGCATTGACTTTACTTCCTTAACCTATATAAATTGTTTGTATTGTTTGACATCTGCCAGTAAATTTAATCATTTGACTGCATTTCTTAGCCTATATAAATTATTTATAGTGTCAATTTGACGTCTTATGTCAAACAAAAACATCTGTTCTAAATCCTAGGTTATACAATTTGACAAGCCTAATCCTAATAAATATTAATACCATAAATTTCCTAATTCTACTAAACATGAAAATCTTAACCTACCTAAAAACTACTTACACATTTCTTATTGTCCAATATTTACATTAAATTAAAAAAAGGTTTTAGAGTATTTTTAATCTAGCTAGTCTTTGTATCTTATTTGTCCGCACTAAGTTAAATCATTTTTCTGCAGTCTATTCTGTTCTGGATATAATTTTCACTTCGTAAAGACCTTTCACTACTATAAACTAATTTACAACTATTATATTCCCATATTACCTTCCTTAATCTATGCATATAACATATTAGGGAATCAATCCTGACTTGGATTTTAAATTTTTTTATACCAGACCTTATGATATGCCTGTAAAATTTCACAAACAGACTAGCAGTTCATGGACTTTAATCTTTCACCGCCTAGACATTATACATCCAAGAGTAGGTTTTTTGTTGTTTGTTTAGGTTTTGTATGGGTTGTATATATATATATATATATATATATATATATATATATATATATATATATATATATATATATATATATATATATATATATATATATATATATATATATATATATATATATTTATATATAAACTGAGCCCGGATAGGTGGTTTACTTGGCGCTCATTCAAAGAAATTTTATCAAAGGTCACATTTTTTTTTCTACAAAATTCACTAAAACTGAAATTGGTAGATCACAGAGATCAGAACGTTGTCATTGATTACTTAGGTAGCCATGTGTTAGCAGAGAGCTAATTGAGAGTCTTCCGATAATCACTTCTCTACGAGGTACATCAGGAGGTTGCCTGGATATTACAGTTGACTGAGTTTTACGACCAGCGGATTTGCCAATTTGTCTATAAATATTTACTATCTCTGCAGAAAGATCTGAATAACGTCGAAGTGGGATAATAATCTGTCAAGGCAGTATTTCTGGTGCACTTGTTTGCGCTTTCATTGCCAGTAATACTACGGTATGATGGAATATGCATAAGTCTAATAGATTCTCCGGAATGCTAAGCATTATTATAAACAGCTTCTTGTACTTGGACTATAAGAGTAATCGTTTGTGAGTGATATAATCAAGAAAAGAGAATCGGTGCATTCTAAGGCATCACGATAGCCAGAGTTAACGAATGTGCTTTTGCTCCCTAGCTGAGTTACCTGTGATTTGAAACTGTTGAGACCTGTACTTCTTTAAGACACATATTTTTCATTTTTTGTCGAGAATTATACTTTAAAAACTTGTTCTTCTTCTGCTGATTATCCATTAATGGATATTCGCGATCACATGTGCCCATTCTTCCCTATTTCTGATGGCGCTGAATAGGTATCCTACAGTTTTTAGTCTTGTCCATTGTCTCACGTTTCTGAGCCATGACATCCTCTTCCTACCGACTTATCTCTTCCCCTCGATCTTTCTTTCAATTACTAATTGTAGGAATTGGTATCTTTCATTCCGTATTACGTGGCCCAGATATGCTGTTTTTCTGTGCTTGATGGTGTTCAACAGTTCACGTTCTCTTTTAACCGTTCCTAGGGTCTCCTCGTTTGTGTTTCTCTCTGTAGATGGAACTTTTATTAATTATACGTCTGTATGTCCACATTTCGAAGGCTTCAGGTCTATTCATATCATTCACCCCCAGCGTCCAGCCTTTCACACTATATAGTAACATTGACCACACGTAACATTTTACAAATTTAATTCTTAGGTTGAGGACAAAATCAGTGTTGGTAAGAACTTTCCTGAATTTCATAAATTTGCTTCGGGCCATTTAGATTCGACATCTGATCTCCGTTTCAGACGTCCAGTTTTCACACAGCCACGTGCTTAAATATTTAAATTTATATACCCGTTCTACTGGGCATCTGTTGTGTGTTAGGCTTGCATTTTGATGTTCTTCCGGCTTGCGAGAAACTATCATAAATTTTGTCTTCTTGGTGTTGATGTTAAGGCCCAAGTTTTTGCTACTGTCGCCTATGGCATTAAGAAGATCCTGCAAGTCTGTCATGTTGTCTGCAATTAGGACTGTGTGTCTGCGTACCGTATGTTGTTGATCCATACTCCATTCACCTTAATACCTAGGTCGCGTTCTTCTAGCGCCTCCTGAAAGATGCTTTAAGAATACAGAGGAGTGGAGAGAAAACTTGTTAGGTAACCCAAAAGACGAAGATAGTACCACAAAAATGTCGGGAATTTATGAAATTAGTTTTTAAGATTGTGATCTTAAATACGTCGGACGCACAACAAAGATCTATCGAAATTAGGTTTAATGAACATTTATCACAATTAAGATACGGTACTATAGATGGATCTTCCGTTGCTCGGCACATTTGTGATAATATTCATCACATAGATGAGGAGAATCTAAAATTTATTTAACATGTTAGACAACTGGGACAGCTAAATGCTTTCGAAAGTATATGCATATATTGATAAATAGAGTAATAATAAAAAACTGTATGAACTTGGCTCCGCCGCCTATGGTGAGTGTGATGATAGATCACTTTACAACAAAGACCGACAGAAGCACGAAATATGTTGATTTTTGCGTTGTTGGATCACCCTCAATCATTATGGACGCACTACCTGCACACGAATATAAGCACAGTTGTAGATGTAAGATATTTAGAATTATGCATCCTCTGATGACGCTAACTTGGTTAGTGAAACGATCGTCAAGGTTTTTAAAATGTGTTGTGGTTATCTCGGTTCTCGAAGTGTACTTATCAGTGCTCATCACAGGTTCCAATATTTACTTAGTGTATCACATGTTGGCAAAATATCTATTTTGAGATGGTTTTTGAGAAAGTAACAGTTTACTTAGCTAGGTGTTCAAATTAAATGTTAGTACTCCATGAAAGTTGTACTTTCACAAGTGTACTTAATGGAAGAAATCAATGTATAGATAATTCATGTAGTAAATTTATAATTGAAGTTGAACATTTAGGTAGTAAACCGGTTCAATCAGTTTGTGGAATTGCTCTAGAAAAGAGCAAATCGATTGCTTTAGTAACTGAAGACAGCTAAGTCAAGAAAAATCAACTGTTTTTTTTTCAAGTTTTTATGAAAAAATTACAATCTGTAGATTATATTTTCGGACAGCAACATGCACGTAAACAATAGTTAAGGACAAAGTAAGCAAATATTTACATATGTGAATGGTGCGCTGATAAAAATTAGTAGGCTGTGGCTGTTAATCAACCAAACTACCTCGTTTGATAACCTGCGTCGTCAATAATCAAACTGTTAGTTATTCGTCAAATTTGTCCATCTGTCATCTGATACTGTTACAAGTTTCTATTATGTCTACGGAATGAGACATAAATATTCAAACGTAGCTTGAGATGTTAGAATACTATCTTAAAGCACATATAAATTCAGTAGCCACTTCAGACGTTTATTTAGAGAAATTTCTAGAAAGACTGCAACATCACACAACAATTTTTGAATAATTGTAAGCACTTTATTGAATTACGGAAGTTTAGAAAATAAAAGAAATGGCTATAACGCGGACGATAAAAGTACGGTTAATACCCTTCAATGTATAGAAAATAATCTCGTCAACCAGGTATTCCCAAAACGGGCATACACAGAATAGTGTATTCTTCAAGCAAGAAGTAGCACGAAACCCAAAATGCACGGGATCTAATTTCGGCAACTCAATGCACCGTAAGCATGTGTTTTGGTCTAAATGCTTGATACGGTTATGAGAAGGTGGCTATGATGACAGTGCTAGTTTGAAGTGTAGCATTTAAAGTTAAAGGTTGGCATTGTTATGTAATCTGATCACTTGTGAAATATAGCCTGCAAGGACGGTGTGTGCCGTGGTGGATTTCAGGACTAGGGTCAGTCTCACCATCCTTTTGAAGGTCCAACAGATCTTCTCGTCTACTTGTATAAGGGTGTGGTTGCTGACAATACTGCCAACTGTGACGAAGCTCTTCCCCGTGGTCTCCACGCAATAAGGTCAAAGTGATAGTGACGTTCACTTAAAACGACAGTCACAGCTCTTGCTAGTATCTCTAAAACTGCCAAAATCAAAGACACTGTCGCTGAAATCAACCCCAACTAACCTTTTCGTCGAATTCTCTATGCTGCACGTGATAATAATGACCTTAGGAAGTACCTGGCATTAGACCTTGCAGCAAGGCCCCCTGCGGTCTTCGACGGAACCTTGAGGCATGAATTTGTGATCGACGTCGAGGAGATGGCACCGCCCAAGAATACGTTTTCAACCAACGCAGCATTCACAGTTGGCGGTGGGTTTACATTGCATCGGGTCGTGTGGTCTACTTCAGCGAATTTGCCAATTTCACCAAATCTGCTTCCAGTGTGTGAATGACCACTTCGATCGAGAGTTCACTGTTCTCTCCGACGGTTACGACACTCCGGGCACTAAGGATGAACAAAATTCTAGAAGAAACGTCAGTGGATAAGCGGCGGAGGCTATAATCGACGATGCCACACCTTCAACGTCATCTCAAGGGGCGTTCTTGGCAAATGTCGAAAACAAGGTGCGCTTCATCACACTGATATCCAGGCACCTTACCGGAGCTGGAGTCAAAGCCATTCAAGCCCCCGATGACGCTGATGCAGACAGCTGTGCAAACCTCCAACAACGGCGCGCAATCAGTAATAGTAGGTGAGGACACCGACATTCTTGTTATAATGACTGCGACATCCAACCCTTTAAGTAGCGTCCAAACGTCGATAAAGCAAAAAACAATCCATAACTCTGGACCTTCAGCAGTAAGAAGTTGAGCGCCGCCCTTGGAGATGTCCATGACCCCCTCCTTTTCATGTAGTAACAGGAAGTGATACCACTTCTGCCCCCTTTATAAAATATAAAAATGGTTCTTTCCAGAAGTCCAAGCCGACGCTTGTTTGCGGTATAAAATGTCTGCCTCCAATCACGAGGTAATCGCAGAATCGGGAGAACATTGTCTTCTCTCTTTGTACGGCTGTGATGTTAAAGAGAGCTTAAACAACGCCGGGCATTAGCTGTATGGGAGGACAGTTGTTAAGAGGTCTCTTAAGAAAGGATTTGATTTGACTGCACCACATCCGCAGTGGCTAGACAACATTTGTGCTCAGTTTACTACCAAATAAGAGCCAAATTCCGCTGTTTTCCTCTAGTACGCTAATTCCATATGTTAAATTTAGGTTCAAGAATGGATGGAAAATTGCCTGTCGGAAAAAGAATGGGGAAGGATGGTACATGCATGTCAGCTAAAACCATTCTCGACTGAAGAGGATACTCCACATCATACCCTGCAACTGAAAATTAGCCTGCGAAAAGAATCACAAATGCAGGACAAGTGGTCTCAGTTGCACATATATGTGAGGTTATGACACTGGGCATGGATACGCCAATCAGATGGAAGGGGCTGATTGGGACATCCACGACGATGTCGAAACTTTGGCTGACGTGTTGCCATAGAAACGGTATATTTAACGTAGTATTTACTACCGACAAAAAATGTACTTTCTTGATAAAATAAATACAAATCTTTAACTTTATTTGTAAAAAAATGGACAATACTCTGTATTTTTAGTCTTTTAAAAGAAAAGCAACAGTAAACTACGCAAAGCCGAACAAGATCGTCCGCTTGGTTCAGTCGCTATGATCAAAACTTAGAAATCCAAGTTGGCGGCGATTTTTCTAAAATGGCGGACCTTTGCCATGTGGGATTGTTTGGGACTTTCAGGATTTCAATTAGGTCATCCTCATCAATATCTCTGACAACTTTCGGCATTTTATTTGAAATGAAGGTAGTACAAATTCTATGACACACCGTTTACCATGCGTATTTTAATTCGTCTCTATATTACTACCACTGCGAGATGGCAAAAAACTTTTCTAAGGATTTTTTATTCAGATGACACAGTTACATTAAATTAACTTGAGCAAACCAAGACTAGAAAAGGGTTTTCAGCAAAAATATGGCATCATTTATTTTATCGGATTCAATTATAAAAGTGAATTCACTTTTATACTGAATAATAATTTTCCTCGAGAGTATATTCCAGTAAGGGAAGAGAGAAGGCCAGCAGGGTTATAAGTTAAGAGCAAACTTGTGCAGGGAAGAAAATTGATTGTGTTTTAAAATGTAAATGGCGCAGGCTGCACATAAAAGTGTCAAATGTAGTGTTAGAACAAAACCGCGTCATTCATTTATTTTATGATCTCAAAAGGCATCAGCACTAAAGGCACAGAGTGTTATAATTGCCAAATATACTTGCACACCCCTATTAACGGTGCCCACATTGTACAGTGTGGTCCGCCGAGATCGATAACACTTTTAAATATTATTAGGACGTTATTAAACAATAAATAATTTTTAATGGAAGATAATTAATCTAAATCGGGCGAAGTTCAGTTACAAAACTGTATTTCAACTTGACCCGTAAAATGTCTGGACGGAGCAAGTGTGTTATGGGAGCCAATTTTTATAAAAATCTTTTTAATGGGAAATTTGGTTACCAGTGTAACCTATAGTAGAAACACCAAAATAACTTTCTTAAATTTAAATTATATGGCTAGATGCATTCTCGCAACAATTAGAACCGTAGACCGTTTTCGCTCTCATTAGAGCTCTTCAGCACAGCATACTTATTGCAGCAAAAAGGCACATATAAAGTAATACGGCTATAGTAGCCAGCCTTTCAATACTGAGTGGTGGACGTGCCGCCACCTAGTTGCAGAACCAAGTAGTATGTTGTCACGCCAGCTCCAAATAACACAAAGTGTTACTTAGTTGTATACGGTCTCTATTTTTTTAACACTTTGTGTTATTTGGAGCTGGCGTGACAATATACTACTTGGTTCCGCAACTAGGTGGCGGCACGTCCACCACTCACTTAGTATTGAAAGGCTGGCTACTATAGTCGTATTACTTTATAGGTGTATTTTTGCTGTAATTAGTATGCCGTACTGAAGAGTTCTAATGAGAGCGAAACCGGTCTACGGTTCTAATTGTTGCGAGAATACATCTAGCCTTACATACTTTGTCCCTATATTAGGGTAGAAATGGGCGGGGGCTAACAATTCACTAAATTGTTAGTTAGTTAAAAGTCTCTATTTTTTAACACTTTGTGTGATTTGGAGCTGGCGTGACAACATACTACTTGGTTCCGCAACTAGGTGGCGGCACGTCCACTACTCACTTAGTATTGAAAGGCTGTACTATAGCCGTATTACTTTATAGGTGTATTTTGCTGCAATTAGTATGTTGTACTGAAGAGCTCTAATGAGAGCGAAACCGGTCTACGGTTTTAATTGTTGCGAGAATGCATCTAGCCTTACATACTTTGTCCCTATATTAGGGTAGAAATGGGCCGGGGCTAACAATTCACTAAATTGTTAGTTAGTTAAAAGTCTCTATTTTTTTAACACTTTGTGTGATTTGGAGCTGGCGTGACAACATACTACTTGGTTCCGCAACTAGGTGGCGGCACGTCCACCACTCACTTAGTAAATTTAAATTAAATAAACTAAAAATTCTGGACGCAGCAAGTGCGTTATGGTAGTGAATTTTCATAAAAATGTTTTTAATAACAAATATTTGTTTTTTTTTAAGAAAGCAGGCATCACATTTGGTTACCAGTATAATCTATATAGTAAAAACAATGTGCCATGTTTCATCAAAATAACTTTATTGTTTGAAAATGTACAAAAATTTCCGAAAGTAAACTTAAAGTGTTCCCGAAAAAACTCGTTTCTTGGTCAACCTTATAGGTTAATAGCAAATTAAGCTGTTCAAATATGAAACATTTGATCAAAATTCGCCACCATAACGCACTTACTGCGTCCAGAATTTCTTTTCTTACAAACATGCATTATATATCGATGGAAAATGCAAAAATTCAATAACATAAGGCGTGTTTGATTAAAAAAAAAAAGGAAATTTGTATCACCAACGACTTATGGGCCACCTGTGATTGTAGAAATATTATTTTAAGATGTAGCTCAAGACACCCTAAAATTAATATATACAAATTTTTTTAATATCTTATATAATAACGGATATATTGAGCTTTATTGATTTTTTACGAAAATTCGACAAAAATTATATACCATTAAACGATAAACTCTATAGCTAAGACTACTGCCAAGCATCAGAGAAAGGGTCTATTTGAAATGCATTTTCTGCAAATATTTTAGTAAAATGAAGGATAATAACGGCTGAAACTAAGACTTTAGGGTTTGTAAAATATCCTTCTTGAGACATTTTATTTTTATAGCCCGTATTAGATTCAAGTTATTTGCCTAAATGTTGCCAATTTTGACATTTTAAATCGTCACTTTGACGTTTTGAGGAAAACCCCAATTTATTTATTTTTAAATACCTATAACTTTTTTGTCTTTTGACCTACATAGTAGGTAACTTACCTATAAGGACATAAATCTGCGTACCAAATTTGGTTGCCCTTACTTTATTAATTCCGGAGATATAAATTTTTTTCGAAAGAAAACACAAAATTTTCCGGGAAAACCTGGGCAGATTTTCCGGGCTAACGAACTCATCCAAGCCATTTACAAAAGGAATTTTTTCACCAAATTTAATCAAAATCGGCCCATTATTTTTTGAGTTTTCGGTGTGATACATATATATATATATATATAAATATATATATATATATATATATATATATATATATATATATATATATATATATATATATATATATATATATATATATATATATATATATATATTTATATATATATATATATATTTATATATATATATATATATATATATATATATATATATATATATATATATATATATATATACATATATATTCAAAATTCAAAACTCGGGATCTCCTCATTAGTGATTTTTTTTCAGAAAATTCACTAAAAAGTTTGGTTTGGTCTGATTTTCCTGGCCGACGAATAACTTCAAGCTATTTACACACCTACCAAGATATAATTATCCACAAACAGTTATTTGACGAGAACTCCAAAATTTTTTCATGAACCTTTGCAATATCTTTCAGAAAAATCAACAATCTTTTTTTCTTACGAAAACTGCATTCAGTACTGTTACACTACATTATATTTTTTATGAAAATTGGCATACCAATGTTTTGTTGGAAAATTCGAAAATATTTGTTTGAAACTTAAACATTTATTATTGATTACCAACATTTCACAAAGATTTTACAAAAAATGATTTTTACACAAAGTTTCTGCAAAAAAAATAAAATTTGCTGAAAAAGTACATCAAATTCAAGCTATATATCTAATGTGTAGTACAAACTGTAAAACTAACAACAACCGAGGTTCTGGCATTGTATTTGAGCAAGTTGAATGTCTGCACGTTTCACCCTTCGGAGGGGGCGTAAAGCCGTAGGTCCCGTGTCCATGCGATGTTGGGCACGTTAAAGATCCTTACCCTACTTACATAAAGGCAGGGGTTCGGCAAAATTTCCAGGATAGTGAGATGAAACTTCTCCCTGGCGTCGGTGATTGGCCATAGTCGCGGAAATAGGCCGACGTTAAAGAAACAAACACACACACACACACACACATCTAATCTGTAACTAAAATTGAAGAAAAAAAAACTCTGGACGCAGCAACTGCGTTATGGTAGTGAATTTTCATAAAAATGTTTTTTTAAATAGCAAATATGTTTTTTTAAGAAAGCAGGCACCAAATTTGGTTACCAGTATAATCTATATATTAGAAACAATGTGCCATGTTTCATCAAAATAACTTTATTGTTTGAAAATGTACAAAAATGTCCGAAAGTAAACTTAAATTGTTCCCGAAAAAACTAGTTTTCTAGTCAACCTTATAGGTTAATAGCAAATTGAATCAAAATTTGAAGCATTTAATGAAAATTCGCTACCATAACGCACTTGCTGCGTCCCGAATTTCTTTTCTTACAAAGATGTATTATATTTCGATGGAAAATACAAAATGCAATAACATAGGGCGTGTTCGATTAAAAAAATTCACTAAAAAAAAGAAAATTTAAAGCACCAACGACTTATGGGCCAGCCTGTAATTGTGGAAATATTTTTTAAGATGTAGCTTAAGACACCCTACAATTAATGTATACAACTTTTTTTTTGTAACTTGCATAATAACGGATATATTGCGCTTAAATGATTTTTTACGAAAATTCGACAAAACTGATATACCATTAAACGATAAACTCTATAGCCAACACTACTGCTAAAGCATCAGAGAAAGGGTCTATTTGAAATGAACTTTCTGGGAATATTTTAGTAAAATGAAGGACAATGACGATTGAAACTAAGAGTTCAGGCTTTGTAAATCATTATTCTTGAGACATTTTCCTTCCATAGATCATATTAATTTCAGGTTCATTGCCTAGATATTAACAATTTTGACGTTTAAAATCGCGACTTTGACGTTTTGAGGAAAACCCAAATTTATTTTTCTTTAAATGCCTGTAACGTTTTTGTCTTTTGACCTACAGCGCTAAACTTTGGTAGGTAGTTTACCTATAATGGTATAAATCCGTGTACCAAATTTCGTTGCCCTTACTTTGTTAATTCCGGAGATATAATTTTTTTCGATTTTTTTTGAAGGAAAACACAAAATTTTCCGGGAAAACCTCGGCGGATTTTCCTGGCTAACGAACTTATCTAAGCCACTCGCGAAAGGAAGGTACTCACCTAATTTTATCAAAATCGGTCCATTATTTTTTTAGTTATAGGTGTGACACATAAATATATAAACATATATATATATATATATATATATATATATATATATATATATATATATATATATATATATATATATATATATATATATATATATATATATATATATATATATATATATATATATAAACATATAAAGTCTGAAACCGACCCCGGATTTGGGTTCCAGGGGTCCTAAATAGCGCTCATTTGAAGAAATTTTTTCAAAATTCAAAAGTCGAGATCTCCTCATTGGTTAATTTTTTTTAAGAAAATTCACTAAAAATGAAAGTAAAAAGTTATTTAAAATTTGAAAAAAAAAGAAGCACAAAGTCTGGACGTAACAAGTGCGTTATGGTAGTGAATTTAATAAAAATGCTTTTAATGGATCATATGTCTGTGTAATAAATGCATCAAATTTCGTATAACCTATATAGTAAAAATAATGTAGCATATTTTATAAAAATAACTTTATTGTTGTAAAAAGTAGTAAAGTTTTCCTAAAATAAACTTATAATATTTCTGAAAAAGAAAGGTCTGATCGTTTTGGCCAATCTTCAAGCTAAATACACATCTGCCGATATATAAATATTCACATAAAACTTTTTGACAAAAAATCGTTAAAAATATAATTTTCATGTAGCATTACTTGCCAATTTTTTCCACAAAAATTCGCCATTTTCTCCACAAAAACTGTATAAGTAATATTACATGCAAATTCTATTTTTTAGAGACATCTGCTAAACAATTTTTTGACCATAATTCGAAAAGATTTTTGACAAAAACTTATTAAACATTAGCTATTATTTACCAATATTTCACAAAAATCTCACAAAAACTATTTTTACAGAACCACTAAAAAAATTACTAAAAATTGTTTCCACGAAAATTTGCTGAAAAATTATATAAACTTCAAATTATGTACCCAATCGGAAATAAAAAATAAAAACAATGTAAATAAGTAATTTTTCTAACTTTTCAAGGGAGCTGAACCCAGCGCAAGTAAGTAAAACAATATATATGTGGAAAAATACCCATATCCTTATGTGACAAGCTGCCAGAAATCAGAATATTATTCAAGTCTGTCAGTTTGAAGTTTAATTTCACATTTGTGAAAACAATTTATCAACTTGTTATATATTATCAAATTAATAATTTCTTACCTTTTTCTACCAAAGTTGGTTTAAATATTTAAATATTTTTTTTCTTAAATTCCCCAAATAAACAGATAATCCGATCGGTTAATAGAAGTAAAAATAAAAAACAAAAATTTATAACTGATCTCTACATAAACCATGTCATACGACTATAAATGTAAACATATCCAATAGAGTCTTTAGGTATTGGAGATATTATACAAAAGTAAAAGCAGAGGGCATGAATTGGAATTCTGAGACAATTGAAAAAATTGATTTACGATGTTTGATTTTTTTCTAATTCAGCCATATTTAAGAGCTGTTGTATATGACATCTGTGTTGGTATATATATATATATATATATATATATATATATATATATATATATATATATATATATATATATATATATATATATATACACCGATAACTCAAAAAGTTATAGGCCGATTTTGATAAAATTTGGCATGTACCTTCCTTTTGTAAATGGCTTGGATAAGTTGGTTATTCAGGAAAATCAGACTAGGTTTTCCGGGAAAATTTTAAGTTTTCATTCTAAAAAAATTTTAGTCACAAAAAAGAAAAAAAAAGCTATGATAACCAAATTTGGTAGGTAGGTTTACGATATAAAAAGTAAACTATACACCAAAATTTAGATTTCTATGTTACAAGAAAAAAAAGTTATAATAAAATATTTTGTGCCAGATTCATTTCTTGGTACGGCGTAAGTCTGTGCATATGGACCACCTTAATCTTGCTCTTCGGGCTCCTCTGAATTCGATAGACAACGTCATTGATCCTTTTGACCACCTTATAAGGACCTTCCCATAATTTATGTAGTTTCGGTGACCGTCCCTTGCGTCGTACTGGATTGTAGAACCACACACGATCTCCTTCTTTAAATCCAGCTGAATTAGCTCGCACGTCATAAGGGGTCTTCACGTGGTCGCTGTCTATTCGTATATGCATTCCGACAGCAGAGTGGATGGTTTCCCTTCTCGTCAATATGTCTGGGCTTCCTTCAAGCGAAGTTCTTAGCTGGTACTAGTTCTTCCGTGTAGTTGCTGTTGTTCTGATGCTTCTACTTGCACAAATATCTCAGCGGGCCCTATTCATCCTTTTGACATCGGCTATGTCCCAACAAATGTATTTACTGGCCTCTTTCTGGGTTGGCTTCACATTTAGGTGGTCTTTGCACCATTCGTCTCGTATTTCTCTAATACGTTCTTCTCCACTTGCTTCTGGCTGAGTAACTGGGTCGTCTTTTCTTCTCACAGCTCTCTTCACTGAAATGGCACTTTCACGGCATGCGTTGATATTTTCCTCTATGGTGATTTTCCGCACCACCAGGTTACTGTCAGGCAAGATTATTATTTCTTCACCGCCGATAGTCAGGATGTTAGTGCCAAAATCAAGTTTAGCGCACTGACCCTGAAGTATGTCCAAGCCAATTATAATCGGGTCTGATATAGCGGCGACTCTGGCTCTCTGCTTTGCCTTCCATGTCCCAATTTGCAGCTAGAAGTCAGTTTCGCCAAATACCTGGATCCGATCACCACCGGCTGCATTTACTCTGTACACTTTGTCTGGCTGTCTTACTCGCCATCTTGGAATCATGTGGAAGCGAATAATTCTCCTAGGTGCGCCTGTGTTGATGACCATCTGAGCCCCATTACCGCTTACGTATCCGTATACGACGAAAGCGCGGCCAGAACCGCTAACCTCAGAAATGGTTACCGGCCTTAACTTCACTTTTTCCCTTAGGCGTATTCTTAGAGCCCAACATTCGCCCCTTATATGTCCCACCTTGCCGCAGTTCCAACAGCGCAAGGCATTTGTATGGTGAGCTTTTATTGGGTGTTCATGAGACGTCGGCCTTATTTGTTCTGCTATTTTCTCTAGTAGCTGCATGATCTTGGATGACTCTGTTTTATTTTCTTCTTGGACTTGGAGACTGCGAAATTTCACATGACTTTCCGAAGCTTGCTTTACCACTTCAAACTCCAAGGCATGTGCCAAAGCATCGTTCAAGATTTTGTGTCTTGCCATCCTTAGCGCCTGCTGTGTGTCGGTATCTCTGATGGCGTCGCTGAAGGTTTGCACCGACAGCTGGTTTAAAAACTCCATCGGAGCTATGGGGTAGGCTAATCGCGTCAGTTTGACAATGTCGGCGTGGAGATGTTGGAGACTTTCGCCCGGTTTCTGACAACGATTTTTCAACTGAATTGGTAGTTTCTTTGCGTCGAAGCTACCGTCGTTCAATAGATTGGTTACTATCCTGCGAAATATTTTGGTGTTTGGTTGTCGTCTTTCTGGGTAGTTGTTTTGATTTGAATTTGCAGCTGCCTCAGCATTTCGGTTAGAACGAATATAACATTCCAGCATGTCAAAATATTCTTCATTACTGAACATATTGTTGAATAATATTCAAAATAAACAGGAAACGAACTATTTAGTACAAAATTTTAAGCAACGTGTTAAATACACTTCAAATTGTTCAGATAATTAAGAATGACAGTATTCTTAATTGTCTCGATGGTGTTATAGCCATAGCAACCTTTCTTCTGTTGTTTTTCAGTTGACTTACGTTTAAAAATCAAACAATTTTCAAAGGCGTCTTCGTAAATCAGTAATCTGCTTTTTATTGAGTTCTGTTAGTAAATTTAGTTATCTAATAGGTTTACCTATTTCATTAAATTATAATAATTTTTTAGGATAATGTTGTAATGTAAAATATCATTTGTAATAATGGGCCGATTCATTGGTGTGCTCAAAGTTCTTATGTTTTTATCATCATGGAAAATTATGTTGAAAGTAGAAGTATATTGTTAGACTCCATGGCCTACTGATTTTTAAACACTTTTTTTGTCATTTGTTTTCTGGTACTGGATTTCATAGCCTACTATCCTCAAAACAGTTTTTCTCAAAATTGTCAGTGCAATTACAAGATTTCTCAAGCATGCTGTACATCATTGGAAAGCTCTTTTCACAGGATATCACATGAAAAAAATCCAATATGGCTGCCATAATAAGAACAAACGTTGATACCTGTAGCTCAAAAACAAATGACAATCCAAAGTAGAGAATAGCACAAAAAAATTACTTACTGAAAAGTGTCCTGAAAATGTGCAAGTCTTAGATCAACGCCTACTTAGATATTGAAGAAAAAATAAATCAACAAATTTTGGTTTTTTCAAAATAACTCGAAAACCAAAAAGGCAGGGCAAAATACAAGTCATATTTAGAACGAGCATGAAATTCTACAAAACATTGCTGATTTAACCGTCTCCCTATCTCTAATAATAACGGAGATAGCAATAGATTCCCATCCAGTTTGGGACACACTGTATATGTGTAGCCAACCGATAAATTAAAAGATACTTGACCAATCGAAACCATATTTGGCAATTCCCTTCATTTTGTTAATAGCTTGGATGAGTTCGTTAGACAGTTTTGACACACATACTTTCAGAAAAAAATGTGAAAAACTGTTTGAAAACGTAATATCTTTTAAATTACTGGAAGTATGAAACTAAAACTTTATATACACGTAGATATCATATCAGTGGTTATCTCTATCAAACTTGATCTTAATCGGTACAATAAATTCTGAGTTATAACCAAATAAAAAATAGATAATTTACGATATAACCTGAAATTACCACTGAATGGGTGCCTATAATGTTAGACAAGGTCAGGCAGATATATCAGGGTTACGCTGCTATTGCAAACAAATGCTTCAAATTAAACTTCAAACGAACAGGTTGTAAAAATATGTCAAAATAAAAAAAATCAGCGGGTTTGCCATTTGCCAAAACTGTCATCTGAATTTGAAGATATCAGGAAAATATATAGTAGTAAATAAAAATTGTAATGAAAGTTATTCAATTTGTTTAAAGGCAATGTAGAATAACGTTTTATTATGTATAAATATTAAGCTTTCCATTCTTCAAGTTATTTAAAACCCATCGCCCGCTCCTAGTTAAATCTGACAACGCCAGTTAGCTATTTGTCATTGTCATTTCTCATTTTGCAAACTGACAGTAGGGAGGGAGTCGAACTCCAACGATTATAGACTAGAGAGGATAGCTTAATTCCTATGCTGCTGTATTAGAGTCGGGCCGATTGGACGTGACGTCAGAGCTGGTGCAGAATCGTATTTGCTCTATAAGAGACCGTGTATTTTCTCTAGTTTTCGTCAGTTTTCGTGATTGTTTGTTGCATTTTGTGAATGGTCTTTGTGGATTTTTAATACAGTGATTTGTAAAGTATAATTTTGTGGCTTTAAAAACTATATTTTTGTGTATTATTAAACTTTAACAGACTGACTTCCCAACCTAACTTTTGTGTTTTGGTGGTAGTCTTTTTCGGCATTTTACGTTGTTTCTGTAGGTAAATAATTTTCACAACTAGGGATTTTTATTTTAAATACTCAGGTAGTGTTTCATTGTTTTTTAGACTACGATGGCAGGACGTATTTGCGCTGCTGCTGTTTGTAAAAACAATCAGCTGACTTTAAAGAAGCTAGGCATGAATATTCTATTTCATTCTTTTCGGCGAAATTAACAAAAAACTGAATGTTTTTCGTAACCGAAGAATGAAAAATAATTGTTTTAATCAACTCTTTTCTCATTAAAAATGTTTTTTATTTCATTTAAGAAATGCTAATTCATGATTGAAGGTATCTATGAGATAAAACAACACTAATGATTTTAATTCTTTTAAATCATTTCTATTTTTATATGTAACTCTACTTGTACTATTTTTCCAATTTTAATTTATGATATTTTAATTTTCGTTCATTATAATTTTTATCATATTTGTACGCTGTATGTTTTTTATTCTTGTAAAGAAAACCATGCAATCTGACCTCTGTAAACTGAAACTGTGTACTTTTATGTATGTAAGAGCCTCGGTGGTTCAAGGATAAGAACGTGTGCCTCTGAACCGAAGGTAACTGGGTTCGATCTCAGGGTTCTCCTTTCACTTTTTCAGTACAAACTGTAACATTAACATCAACCGAGGTTCTAGCATCGTATTTGAGCAAGTTGTGTGTCTGCACGTTCCGCCCTTTGGAGGGGGCGTAAATCCATCGGTCCCGTGTCCATGCGATGTTGGACACGTTAAAGATCCCTACCCTCCTTACAGAAACGAAGGGGTTCGGTAATATTTCCAGGATGGTGAGGAGAAACTGCTCCCTGGCGTCGGTGATTGCCCATAGTCGCGGAAATAGGCCGACGTTAAAGAAGCAAAGCACACACACATGTATGTTAACATATTACGTAAATGTATGTTTTTTATTACTAGATTACATGTTATGGATGATGAATTCTGACTAGGGTGATGAAGCTTTTTTACTTGTATTAATAAAACTTAATCAAATGAGAAATTTGCCAAAAATAATATAAATGATAATAAGTATCAAAAGACTGGCATACAAAATTATCGCATGATTAGTATTTTTTTCTTCTTAAATAAAAAAAAATAATTACGTGGGCCTATTTTTATTATCTTGGTCAACGACGCGACGCAAGAAAACGAGACACATCAAACTTTGATTGTTATCAAAATTTAATAAATCGTGGCTAATCCAGGTAATCTTACATTCCAACAATTCTTAATTTGTAATCTGGTGATTTACCGTTATTTTGGTTGTGGAGCGTTCGCATTAGCGTAATTTTATTTGTCATTAGGTTTGCTTTCATTTAGGTCCTATGCATTTTTTTGTCCGATGATCATAAAAAGAGTGGTGAGCAAAAATAAAGAGACCAGTCATTTATAACAATGTATTTTAAATGAGTATCTGTTCTTTCAGCACCAGTTATGACGTCACGGCGACGACCTTGAAGCTCACAGATTTGAGGAATTAAGCAATCCTTCTCTGTTTATAATTGTTGGTCGAACTCGAGGTTATATTCTTCTTCTTCTTTGTTTACAGACGTCATAAACAAACAATAACACTCAGATAATACCTTCATAAAGAAATAATAACACTCAGCTAGTACCTTAGAATATTGTAATAAGGTACTTATTGTGTACTTTTAGTTTTTAGTAAATTTTCATTATTATTTACTCTTCATGTCGTACATGGAAAATTTGAGGTAAATGAAACTACATAATATCATGCAATAGTTTAAATTATACCAATAAACAGATGTTGTGTAAATTGTTAAAATTTTAATTTCAAAAATTTGTATTTTTTATATTTATATATTTCATTTTCAAAAAGTATGGATACAGAAATACTAAATAAATGTTGAAAAGGGTTTAGCTGCAGCAATTGCGTTATAGTCGCGAATTTTTGTAAACATATTTCAAATGGTAATAATTCAATTTCCCATTAAACTAGAACCTTCAGTTTTGATACATATTAAAACCTATATAAATGCAGCGTGGATACTAAATTTAAAAATAACACAATGAGCTTCACAAGCAACGATAAATTTAAAGAAATAGTTTAAATATTATACCTTACTACTAGCGCACAATTATTATGAAAATTCACTACTATAATGCACTTGCTGCGTCCCGAACATTTTATTCAAAATTGGTTTCGGACATTCGTATTGAAACGATATATGACGCCCTCGTGGCGCAGGTTGCTAGGTGCCGGCCTGCTAAGCGAGAGGTCCCGGGTTCGATTCCTGGGCGAGCCAACGAGAAGTTGACTTTGTCTGGAAAATTAGTAAAAATAGTGAAGGATTGGAAATGAATGTGCTAATGGCCTGAGATGCCGCAGCCAATAATATGAAAAAAAACTGAAAAAACCGACTATCTGATTTCTGAATATCCTTTCTCCGAGGTCACTATTCTTGGTGACTTCAATGTCCATAATAAGGAATGGCTAGGATCTTCAAAAACCGATCCACAAGGGAGAGCAGCAGAGACCATTGCAGTCAGCAATTCTTTAGCCAATATGGTTCAGCAACCTACTTACTTTCCTTGTATCCCAACACACAGCTCAAATCCCTTGGATCTCCTTCTTACTACACAACCTGAATGCTATAAGATATCAGTCACCGCCCCCCTTGGTCACTCAGATCACGGCATGGTCACTGCTTCCTGCGCAATGCAACCCGAGGTCACACAGTCATTACATCCACGTATCGTTTGGCACTACAACTCCGCAAACTGGGACGAAATGCGGGATTACTTTTCCTCATTTCCATGGGCGTCTGTCTGCTTCTCTCATCCTGACCCCTCTGATATCTCACAAAACGTCACCGAAATTATCCAAGCCTCCTCTTCAGCCACTCAAAAGCCCTGGTTCTCTAAATCCGGTGACAAGGCCAGACTTGAAAAGGTCAAAGCTCACAAAACGCTTCTACACAATCCCAGTCAAGAAAATTGTCCGCATTTTTTCTGAGGCAAAAAACTCGTTTAATAACCACATCAAAAACAACGTCCTCTTAAGCTCCAACGGCGGCAAACCCTTCTAGACTCTTGCTAAATCTATTGGGAATAATTTCTGCAAAAGCACGTTCCCGCCTCTTGTCTCAGGGGATGAAATTGTTTCTACCGCCCTGGGCAAGGCTGAACTTTTTGCTTCGTTGTTCGCCGGCAATTCTACTCTCAACCCACCTCCAAATGTTCAACCACCAACAGTCCCCAATGTCGCGCATAAAATGACGGATATCATTTTCAAAACTAAAAAGGTACGGAAGATGCTCTCTTCTCTTAATACCAGGAAAGCCTCTGGCCTTGACGAGATCCCAGCAATTGTTCTCAAAAAATGCGCACCAGAGCTTGCTCCTGTCCTGACTCGTCTGTTTCAGATATCTTATAATAAAGGCATATTCCCTAGTAAATGGAAAACTGCTCGAGTACAACCCATCCCCAAGAAAGGATCCAAAGCGCTTCACAGCAACTACAGGCCTATTTCTCTCCTTTCAGTCGTCTTTTAAGTGATGGAAAAGTATATAAACACCGAATTACTAAAATTTCTTGAAAACACAGTCTAATCCACGACAGGCAGTATAGATTCCGTCAGCGCAGATCGACTGCCGACCTCCTTTCCTTTGTCACCAATTCTTGGAACAAGTCTATGGAACAACACGGTAAATCCCAGATTGTTGCTCTAGACATATCTAAAGCATTCGACCAGGTCTGGCACGCAGCGCTGCTTAATAAACTTCCGGCCTATGGCCTACCACCAAAACTCTGTATGTGGACAGCAAGTTTCCTCTCCAACAGGAGCATATCTGTTGTTGTGGATGGCCATTCCTCTAAACTGTATCCAATTAATGCAGGAGTTCCTCAAGGTTCAGCTTTAGCCCCTACTTTGTTTCTTCTCCACATCAATGACCTCCTCTCGAGCACATCCAACCCAGTTCACAGCTACGCGGACGACAACACCCTCCATTCAAATATACAATATTCTAAGCCTGTCTCTTTAGCCCAATTAGATGAGGATTGCAGACTCATGGAGGGTTCTGTCTCCGTGGATCTCCAAAAAATATTAGACTGGGGAAGTAGAAATCTTGTACAATTCAACCCCACCAAAACTAAGTCTTGCTTTCTTTCTCACAAGAGATACACCAGCCCTAGACCCATCACAATGAACAATCAAGTTATTCAAAGTAATGAGTCCTTTTCTCTTGTTGGAATTTCTGTGGATCGAAATCTTAATTGGCACCAACATGTCACATCAATTGCAGTAGCGGCTGCTAAGAAATTAGGTTTCCTCTTCCGGGCTCGCAAATACTTCTCACCAGCTAATCTCTATACCTTAGATACTGCACAAATCAGGCCAAACCTCGAATACTGCTCCCACATCTGGGGTGCCGCTGCCGCTTCTACACTCGCTATCCTGAACTCCATTCAAAAGAGAGCTATACGTCTCATCGGTGACCATACCCTCACCCAAAGGCTGCCATCCTTTGCCCACCGACGTGCCGTTGGTGACCTCTCTCTCTTTTATAGATATCTGCACAGGCACTGCTCAGATGAGCTTTCCTCCATAGTTCCCCCACCTGCTGCCCCCAACAGATCTACCAGGGGAACAGAGCGAATGCACCCTTTTACTGTCCAGGTCACCAGACATAGAACATCTTGTTATGCCCGCTCTTTTGTCCCGAGGACTTCCAAGTTGTGGAATTCCTTGCCGGCACATGTTTTTCCTTCTCCTCCGAACCTCCAAACCTTCAAGTCCAGAATTAACAAGCTGCCTCTTTCCTCCTTGTCAACACCCACGGTACGATAGTATTTAGGCTGTAGGCCCTCGTGGTGTGTTGTTGAAATAAAAAAAAAAATAAAAAAAAAAGAAACGATATATCATTGAATGATAGGTAGGCGGACTTTTGTGAAAAATGGTGTCATTAAGATGATACATCCTGTCTTATAAGGAAGCTATGCTTGTGCTTGTAATAACATAATTTTATTAAAATCCTCCAATAATCAAACTGCCAAAACAATTTTATTCAATGTCACATCCTGAATTTCCTCGATCCTGCTCTTTCATCTCTTCTCTCTTTAATCAACACTTCTATAGCCGCTACAAAAAGTGACTATGTAATTTTTTTCACATCTCATGGTCGCGATCTCATCAATTACCAATATTTTCTACGTAAATTTGCTAATGCTAATCAACTGACAGACTGAACAAATTTAACGCTAAAGTAAAATCCAGTACCACCGCCAATCAGTATTCGCTAAATTTTCAGCGTACAAATGTAATTGCATTCTTTCAACGTTTAAATGTGTTCTCTATCCTTTTGACAAATAAAATTGGCTTAGCCATCGGTTCAGTAGTTTATTTCGTTTACCCCGTTCGATTCTATCAATCGACTTATTCGAATGGAAACACCCGCTTATCAAGGAGTTTATTAAATGAGATATTAAATGAGTTATAATGTAGACGTCGACAGCTAACCAAATTCCTACAGAAACCGGTTTATTTCCGTTTCTTTTTGTTTGACTTCCGTGTTCACACTTACATTTAGTGTCAGCTTTAAGCGACAGCTCACAAAACTGCGAATTGCGAATGTGTTATGACATTCTCTAAGTGCTTTTTTGTAGAATTGCTGTCTTATTGATTTTGGCTAACTTGGTCTTTCCTATACCAAGTTAGACTTTATTTTACATATTCTTATATACAATTTAAGATGTAAAAAAGTCTGGACGCAGGAAGTACGTTATGGTGGTGACATTTCATAGAAATGATTTACATTTCTTCTTATTATATATATATATATATATATATATATATATATATATATATATATATATAATATATATATATATATATATATATATATATATATATATATATATATATATATATATATATATATATACAGGGTGTTTCAAAAATGATGGTCTATGTTACAGATGCACATTCAGCCTAAAAAATAAGACTATTTTTTCATATAAGCATGGGTGGTCCGCAAACGCTTAGTCTTTTAAATACAGCGTGTTAAAGTTATTTGTTTTTGTCAGTTTTTCACGAATAAGTCTGAGTCAAATTAAAATTTTGGCGTGAAAATTGGCATGCGGGGGTTTTTGAAGGCAAGAAATTCAAATATGTTATTGTTAATAACACTGCTGGTAGAGGGCGCCACCTGTAAGACTATGTTTGCATTCAATTGGCTATCATTTTTTGACACCCAGTAATATCGACTTACCGTATAGCTACATTGCAGCCCTTATAAATTGTAAGCAAAAAACGTATATTTGATCCAAATATCTCGGACACACCATTTTCGAGATATTTCAATTTTTGTATGTCGATGTCGCTCAAAAATTAATTTTTCTCATGTAATTAATTCTATTGTCTGCATATTTTAACAACAAATACAACAACAAATAAAACAGTTTATAACATATGATACTTGACTACAATAAATGTCCAAAATGGCCACCCTCCACTTCAATACACTTTCGTATTCTGCGGAGCATACAATGTCGTACTCTGTGAAATATTTCTGGTGTATTTCTAATTTGTTCGCATCCAAGTACAATTCTTTGCTACAGATCATCAACATTTTCAACATTTGCTTCATAAACAATACTTAGACGAGATAATGGTTCAATTAGATAGCTTGAACTCGTTTCCAATATAATGACACAAAGATTCGAAAATGAACAAGAGTCGATTAACAAAAATTTAGACTCATTAAAAATCACCCTAGATGTGATGCAACGCGAAACTGAATATAAGGCTGTTGTAGAATTTCAGATAGCCTTAAGTTCAAAATTACTAGAGAATATAAAAGTATTACAAAGAACAATTTCACTTAGTTTCAATTAATTAACCAACATAGAAATATTTACTGCCGAAGACCTAAAGGTCATTAGAGAACATCTCAAACTCAGGAGCATATTTTCGAATTATTCCAACACCTCAAACCAATAGAGTCCTTGTACCACCTGCTTCCTTCTATTTGGAAACACCCCACAAAAATCTGCGGACAGCAGAACAATGCTCAGCTGTCGAGGAAGCCATAATATGTACTGACCAACCTCATGAAGAAAGATGCAAATTAGACAACGTCTCAACATGCCTCTTGGCCACCACAACCAATTCTTACACAGCATCCCTTCAACTCCGAAACGGAATTATCCTACTGATCACTAACCAGAAGACCAGCATCTCAGAACAGTGTCCGACAAAGCTTGACAGACAAACTACCACAACCAACACCCTCGCAGCCAGTCAAGAACAATGCAAGATATCTATAAACGGAGAGACTTATGAAGAAACCAGTCCTAACATTACATGGGTATCTGAGTTGATACAACCCTTACAGACACAGCCTCAACATATTATCAGATTCAATCCGATACATCTCAAGGAAGCCAGCAAATTGAAAAGTCAGATGAAGAAAATGAATCATCATAATGTATTGTATCCCTTGGTACATTCAACACACATGGGAATGACTACCATAATCGTAGTCATCCTAATAGTCATACTGTGTTACATCTCCATACAGAAGTTCAAGAAGAAGGCCATGCTACGCCAATCAAGGGACCGATTTGCAGTAGAAGAACCTACTGAAAAGGACGAGGACGTCCTTCACATTAGGAATGGAGGAGTTACGTTGCCTGGTAGCAGATTGCTGTAAGACCATCCGTTCCGATATCGTCCACTCAGCAATGACATCGACCTCAGGCGGTCACAGAGTTCAATTAGAAACCGCATCATAATCAATCCTAGTTTATAAGTATCAGTTATGTTAGATTTAGATTCATTCTTTACTTGTCCACGATTCACAGCATTCATAGTTCGTTAGTTGTAACTTGTTATTAGTCACTTCGTTATTTAATTGAACTTTTTGGTTTTAAATAAATTTGTTTTTTATCATAAAGCCAAAAGGGCCTTATGTGTATGTCATAAACGTCAAAAAAGTGTTAACAGATATATAAAATATGTTTTGGGAACAAAAAATTGTTGTGTCTCTCGGTCTATTGGTCTGTCGGTCTGTTGGTCTGTCGGTCTGCGGGTCTGTTTGTCTGTCTGTCTGTCTGCCTGCCTGTCCAAAATGGCCACCCTCCACTTCAATACACTTTCGTATTCTGCGGAGCATACAATGTCGTACTCTGTGAAATATTTCTGGTGTATTTCTAATTTGTTCGCATCCAAGTACAATTCTTTGCTACAGATCATCAACATTTTCAACATTTGCTTCATAAACAATACTTTTGAGATGCCTCCATAAATAAAAGTCCATAGGATTTAAATCAGGGCATCGAGCAGGCCATGGCTGAGGTCCACCGCGTCCGATCCATCTGCGTCCAAAAGTATTGCTAAGGTCATTTCTGACATTTAGGGAAAATGTGGAGTGGCAGAGGGGGGGGGGTGAGGTCGGGCTCCGTCATGCATAAACCACAGGTTATGTCTTATGCCAAGAGGTACATTTTCTAATAACCCATTCAGTTGGTTTTGGAGGAATTCAAGATAAGTTGTAGCTTTAAGTCTGAGAGGTAAAACAATTGGTCCTATCAAATTACACCCTACAATTCCAGCCCATACATTTAAGGAAAATTGCTGTTGATGATGCCTTTCAGAAACTGCGTGGGGATTTTCGTCAGCCCAAATATGGCTGTTACGAAAATTGACGATCACGACGAAAACGCAAAAGTCAAGTCCCGTAACGATGGAAACCACTTTGTTAAATGGTTTGTTCAAAGTTTGTTATCATGGCTTTGTATTTTATCTTCATGATTGTGTCTTGTTAGTTCTTTTTTCTGGTAAGATTTTAATTTTTAACTAGAGAATAAGAAAATTAAGTTTATACATTGTAAGCTCCTTCAAAGAAAAGCTTTAAGTACAAGAACCGTGGTATATTGTGATTGACCTCAGGTGGATATAGATCTGCTCAATGGTGAAGTCACAATTGCCTATAACACCCTACCATAAAGTAGCTATCTATCAGATTATCAAATTTATTAAGATTAGCAGCACTTTTAGGAGGTTGACAGATCTGGATATATTTTGATAATCACGTTCTCTTCCTTTGTTTGCTTCGCACTGCTCAGAAACCTTTATTTGTGGGCTCTTCAGACTAATGCCAGGTTACATAGAAATTTAGATATCTAGATAATAGTTAGTAAGAATAAATTGTTTGTGCCGACGTCAAAAGGAAAGTAGATACTAGGGAGGAATTTCTCTTCAATTAAACATATATGTTAACGTAACAAAATATTGAATTAATTCATATAAATTAAATTTGGAATAGCGAATACAATGAAATAAAATGACTGATAAATCTCAAATAAACATTGATTGCACACAAATAGAAATCAAATAAACAGCAAGAATTTCAAGAACAATAAATTATTAACTTACATACATATGCCAAAACAATAAGATAAAGATAGTTGCATATTACTAAAATGATACTATTAATTACTTGGGGTATCGCTCAAAAACAGACACAAATAATTAGGTAAATTACTTGACGTTTGTCAATCAATTGCCAGGTTTTCTAGTGAATTAACTGGCCAGTTCTTTGAGTGAAACTCCAAAAAAAAAAAGAATATATAATCCTACGTGAAATTTCTACATTAATCATGAAAAATAAGAGATGTTAAAGAGAATGTATAGGTTAGATATTTTACAGACAAAATTTGCTAATTACAATTAAAAATAAATAAAAACTGTGTGTTTAAATTTACAAAAATTGACAAAATCTTAGAGATTAAACAGGAAATATATAATTATGCTGACAGCACCTCCCTGACATTGTTTAAGCTTAAACTTGATTACGTGATTTTGAAAGTTCAGGTTATTAAAACTTCAGATGTTAGATTTCGGCGTGAAAATTCTGCTGAGTCAGAGAAAATATTTGTTTAGACTTGTTCCGGTATTAAGTTATCTGATGACTCTGTGAAGATGCTTTCCAAGTGAGATCAATCACGAGTGCCTGACACAGATTCCAGACTCCAATAAGAGCGGAAAAACTGGGGAAAACGACTGGGACTTCTCATCAGAAATTATTGGGCCGGTGGATGTTATTGCTCCAATACTACAAGACCATTTGACACCCATGTCGATGTTCTGAATTCGCTTGATGGAAACTTTGCGAATCGCAATTAAAACGTGAATTTGCTTAAGTAAAATTCACTACCAATTGACTTAAGGTTCGATAATAACCAGGAATTATTTCTGACTACGGCAAAAAATCAACAGTTCGGAACAAAGAGCCACGAGTTAGCTCTCGTTTTTATGCTGAATACGATGTTTAATTAAACTCGAAAATCACTTGAATTACTCCAAACAATCACTAACAATAATTATTAGGTAGTACAGATAACAGAAAGAACATTACAACCCCGTTTTAAGATAATTTAATAGCCACTGAAACTGACGGGTGTTCACGCTATGAACGCTCAGCAGAGAGTCCTCGCTAATCTGTCGGGTTCTGCAATTGCTACTCACTGCACGCAAAAATTCTTACCGTGACTATTGGTGGCTGTGCGCGAGCTCTTTCTAGCCTCCATTCTTCGAATGAGATAAAACGAGACCTCCAATCGGTGGCGAAGTCACGACGTCTCACCTCCCGTGTCCACAGTTGAAGGGTTTGCCGGCAATTCTCTGCAACGTTTTCAACGGTCTTTCTTGGGTGACATCACTGATCGGAAAATTACAGATAAACAATATTTTGTTCTCGAATATTCCTAACATATATTTTCAATGCTTATTTCGTCCCTGGAATTATTTGTTCATTAATAATGCGAGGTAGTCTCTCAGTGAAAACATATATTGAATTTTAACGTACAAATTAGAAATGCAGTAAAGGGGTTTACGGTACTTGAAGATTTAGCGACTTTTCATGAAAATAATTTTGAAATTAAAGCTTGGAAGATTTAATATAGATAGGGTTTTTGGTATTATTTAGATAATTGGGGGTTTTCGAAGTGTATTTTGAACCAGTTATGATTCCAGATAATAACTGAATCGTTACACATACTGATAGCAATTAAAAGCTGAAAAATTTATTCCTATGATTTGTCGCAGAATTAATTTTTGAGCGACATCGACACAAAAATTGAAATATCTCGAAAATGGTGTGTCTGAGAGATTTAAATTAAGTATACATTTTTGCTTACAATTGATAAGAGCTGCAATGCAGCTATACGGTAGGTCGATATTACTGGCTGTCAAAAAATTATACCCAATTGATTGCAAGCCATGTCTTACAGGTGGCGCCCTCTGCCGGCAGTGTTATTTACAATAACATATTTAAATTTCTTGCCTTCTAAAACCTCCACATGCCAATTTTCACGTGAAAATTTTAATTTGACTCGGAATTATTCGTGAAAAACTGACAAAAATAAATAACTTTAACACGCTGAATTTAAAAAACTAAGGATTTGCGGACTGAGAAATGTGTATACATTTGCTGAGATAGTCAGGAGGTCGTCCCGGCAGTCTGCGCGACCAGAATTAGGTCGACGCTGGTTCGAGTGCGCTGACGCCCTTACGGGACTGTCCAGGACAAAGCAATTTGTGTGGATTCCGGTACACTGTGGCGTCGCGGGGAATGTAGTGGCAAATTATCTCGCAAGGATTGCTTCCCGGCGGCCATTCTGTGGCCTTCAGCCCGCTATAGGCATAAGTAGGAGGGTGGTGTCCGACGCCCCAGATGGGTGGATAGAGGAGGCCATGGAGAGGCATTGGAGCTCGGTCGGTGGCTGTAGACAGACAAGGGATTTCATGAAGGGGCCGGACAGAGACAAGGCTTCTCGGTAGGAGTCGTTCTGCCCTTCGCCGCATCGGTGAGGTGCTGACAGGCTACTGAGCACTTACAAGACACCTTACATTGGTAGGTGTTGAGAGAGATCCCATTTGTCAGGAGTGGGGCGAGACTGAAGAAACGTCTTACCACTAACTGTGTAAATGCGAGGCTTTTGGGAGTCTTCGAACAGAATTGTTTGGTTCGAGGACTCTGCAGAGGAGTTCCGTCCAATGGAAGACCGTCATGGCCTTTATTTCGAGGTCGAGGAGGTTTGGTGACGGAACGGAGGACGAGTAGGGCATGGTTGCTGGGTTGCCGGGGTGGGCAAAAAGGGTCCGTTGTTTTCTACTTGCCTGGCGTTAGCCTCTCCACAACTGCTACTACTACTACTACTACTACTATGCCAGAAATAGGGAGTTTCCACCATTTTGCAGAACCCTGTACAAATAATGGTATTATTTTGAAAAATAATTTGAAAAAAAGGTGGTGCTGATTTTGTAGGCGCATAAGTGAGAAAGCAGCAAAGTGCGTTTTCGTAGTAAATTTTTACGGAAAGGATCTAACTATCTAATTATATATAATATATATATATATATATATATATATATATATATATATATATATATATATATATATATATATATATATACTGACGTCGGATGTGGGCTCTAATGCAGACTCATCTGAAGAAATTTTTTGAAAATCTCAGTCGAAATCTCGTCATAAGCGAATTTCTGCTACGCACATTAGCTAAGAGTGTTTTTCACGAACATTAAAAAATACAAAAAAAGATGCGGTAAAGAAACCGTTTACATAAATCCACAAAACGTTTTTTTAACAAAAAATCGCAAAAAATTCTTTTTTTAGAAAAATTGTCTGAAAATATTTTGCGTAAACAATATGATATGATAATAAAACAATTTTTCTGCGTGGACACTGAAACCTTTTTGTAAGAAAACTAGCGAATAGGGTAAATAAAAAATTATACAATCTGAACCAGATACCAACGTAGATACTTCTTTCTGTGACTTCACACAAACAGTTTTTGTTTCCTTGACGATGCCGTAAAAAACGTAACCGGTGGCAGAAAAAAATCAGGCACTTGTAAGGCCACAAAAAAGTCTCTACTTGTATTTTAAATATATGTACCTAAAACAGCTTCACCGGTATTTGAACCCGAGACCTATCGGTCTGCAGACTGACACCCAGCAACCTGTGCCAAGAGGGCGTCTTAAAATTAAATTATAGGCCTTAGAATTTTCTCATTAGTGAATTCTTTCCAAGAAAAATTCACAAAGAAATTAATTGGCTCTACATAATCTAATCAGATAACATTAAAATTAAATAAGACAAAATTAAAAAGCCAGTGATCTATTCATTTTCATACCAATTTTGTTATGTAACAGAAACTTTCCAAGGCCGCATGTGATCAGAATTTTATCAAACCAAATTTATTGTTTTAGGAGATACAATCTTGTTACTTTTCAACGCTTTGTCGTATTTTAATAAAAGCCTGGACGCAGCAAGTGCGTTATGGTAGTGAATTTTCATAGAAATAATCTGGCACAAAATATTTTATTATAACTTTTTTTTCTTGTAACATAGAAATCTAAATTTTGGTGTATAGTTTACTTTTTATATCGTAAACCTACCTACCAAATTTGGTTATCATAGATTTTTTATTTTTTTAAGATACATTTTTTTTCAAATGAAAACTCAAAATTTTTCCGGAAAACCTTGTCCGATCTTTTTAATTAACAAACTTGTCAAAGTCATTTACAAAAGGAAGGTACATGGCAAATTTTATTAAAATCGGCTTATTATTCTTTGAGATAAAAATTTTTTTCAAATGAAAACTAAAAAATTTCCCGGAAAACCTCGTCTGATTTTCCTGACTAACAAAATTGTCAAAGTTATTTACAAAAGAAAGGTACATGCCAAATTTTATTAAAATCGGCTTATTACTTTTTAAGATAAGAATTTTTTTCGAATGAAAACTCAAAATTTTCCCGGAAAACCTAGTCCGATTTTCCTGACTAACAAACTTATCCAAGCCATTTACAAAAAAAAGGTACATGCCAAATTTTATCAAAATCGGCCCCTTATTTCTTGAGTTATCGGTGTGATACATATATATATATATATATATATATATATATATATATATATATATATATATATATATATATATATATATATATATATATATATATATATATATATATAAACATATAAAAATTGAAACTGACCCCGGATATGGGTTCTAGGGGTCCTAGATCGCGCTCATTTGAAGAAATTTTTTCAAAATTCAAAAGTCGAGATCTCCTCATTAGTGAATTTTCGTAGAAAAAATTCACAAATGGGGAGATCCCGACTTTTGAATTTTGAAATAATTTTGCAAATGACCGCGAACTAGGACCCCTAGAACCCATATCCGGGGTCAGTTTCAATTTTTATATGTTTATATATATATATATATATATATATATATATATATATATATATATATATATATATATATATATATATATATAATAATGGGACGATTTTGATAAAATTTGGCATGTACCTTTCTTTTGTAAATGGCTTGGATAAGTTCATTAGTCAGGAAAATCGGACGAGGTTTTCCGGGAAAGTTTTAAGTTTTCATTCGAAAAAAAAATTGTCACAAAAAGCAATAAGCCGATGTGAATAAAATTTGGCATGTACCATCCTTTTGTAAATGTCTTTGACAAGTCTGTCAGAAAAATCGGACGAGGTTTTCCGGGAAAATTTTGAGTTTTCATTCGAAAAAAATTTTTATCTCAAAGAATAATGGGCCGATTTTGATAAAATTTGGAATGTACCTTCCTTTTATAAGTGGCTTTGATAACTTAGTTAATCAGAAAAATCGGACGAGGTTTTCTGGGAAAATTTTGAGTTTTAATTTGAAAAAATTTTTATCTTAAAAAATAAAAAATGTATGATAACCAAATTTGGCAGGTAGATTTACGATATAAAAAGTAAACTACACCAAAATTTAGATTTCTATGTTACAAGGAAAAAAAGTTATAATAAAATATTTTGTGACAGATCATTTCTATGAAAATTCACTACCATAACGCACTTGCTGCGTCTAGGCTTTTAAATTTTTCCTAGGTGAATTCACTAAAAACGCAGAGGTTGTGTATACATTTTTATTGCGCGTCAGTGCAGCTATTTTAAATACAATCTAATTAATTTCACTCTATGATAGTGTATTTAAATAGATATGATGTGTGCAATTTAACTGTACAACTAAATACTTTAAAGTTAATGCTTGTTAAAAATATACATTCAGTGATAAAATTAAAATTACTAACGCGCTGGCTATTGCATGTGTATCAACTTGAAACTAGATACAGTAGTTTTCGCAGTAAGACATCTGTTTTTATTTTAGTGGCTTTTTATATATAGTAACATTGATATAAACTATAATAACGCAAAGATTAATCAAATGTTTTATTTGAAAATACGAAGGTATACTCATATGTAGTCAGCTTGGAAACATTTCAGTTAAGAAAAAGTGAATTTAGTGGCTATGGTAACAGCTATGAAGCTTTATGAATAATCTATTAAAATTTGATATCTAAAAGTTAAATATATACAAAACTGTGAATGTTTCAAAACAGCATATGTAGCAAAATACTAGATTTTGATAAAAAGTGGTCAGATATTCAGTATTTTTTACTCAATTTTTGTAGAAAGAATTAACTTTTGAGGATATCGCGACTTTTGAATTTCGAAACATTTATTCAAATGAGCGCTAACTAGGACACCTAGAATACATATCCGGGGTCAGTTTCAATTCCTACATGTTTATATATATATATATATATATATATATCTATATATATATATATATATATATATATATATATATATATATATATATATATATATATATATATATATTGCTATGGTATTTTTGGTTTCTAGCACTTTTAATTGTAGAGCATGAGAATTCAATTTGCGTTTTAATTTAAAAACGCTTACATTGATGAACCTGAAATTATGCCAAAAATTGTTTCCTTAAATTTTTCTCTCATCTCATGGGTAGGGTCCTGTGCTTGGGCTAACATTTTTGTTTGATATATCTTATTTATAAATTATAGTACTCCTGAGTGTTTCGAAATTTCAAAAAAAAAATTATATATAATTGGGTTCTTATGAGTTTACTTTTAATTCACTGTGAAAAATATCCTTACTTTATCATATAGCTAGTATTTGTTTGATTTGAGGTCAAAATTAAACAGATTATGTAAGTACATCCTAGTATGTTTTATTTATGATTGATTAAATTCACAAATTTCCATTTCAATATATTTATATCAAATTTATCATCGCTGATTGTCGATAAATCAATACAAATCAAATTTATTTAAAACAATGAATTACCTAACTATGATCTAGTGATTCGGCCTTTATCTAATATCCCCCTTATTGAGCTAACGATACATTAAAATAATCAATAGGACTGAAAAATTCTTAAAAACTAATCACACTATAGAAAAAAGTCTGCACATTTATTACGATACACTTCACAAAACGACTTACTGAATGATGTCTAATTGAGTCTTCCATTGGATGTGTACTAATTGCTTTCCATTTGATCTACTGTTTGGATTTTGCAGCTTGCCTGTGATTACTAATTATTTTCCATTTTATTGAAACGGTCTCAACAAACCGTGTACCACATACTCATATTTAGTTTTCCCATTGCAAACTGAATATGGTTTTATTATGAGGCACTTGTCTTCTTGCTTAATTCTCAACTTCAATATTTACAGTGTAGCCGTACGTCAAGGAATGAAGTTTCACTTCCCGCAGTTCTTTTAAGAATCCTCCTATCGTCCTGCCGACGTTTTCTTAAATAACTACCTGTGTTACAAAAAAATCTTTTCTCGCTGTATCTGGGTAAAACAAAGTTCATAGGCCTTGCATTTTCCCATTGTCCAATTTGTTCGTTGCACTCATTGGAAACAACCACGACAAAAAACTTTCCCTATTAACTAACACTGCGTGTCTTTTCTTATAATTGGTATTGACAAAAACTTATTTTTAACTTAATACTATACATTTATTTACTGTCTAAGGATAAAATAAAAATCACTATATGCTATTAAATCTCTATAAATAAAAACAAGGCTATTGTTCTGTGTTCTATTGTATTCCAACGACTTTTGCTTAGTGAACTTAAAATGTACTACATGTAAAAAAGAAATCATTGTTATCTATTCTTTTACCTGTTATGTTATTCCTTATGTAAACCTAAAATATTAGGACGTACCAATTTAATGTACATGACCCGTTTTACTCCACAATAAAATGTTTCTAATTTTCTGACATATTTGCTATCTATAGCAATATATATATATATATATATATATATATATATATATATATATATATATATATATATATATATATATATATACAGGTTTTTGGGAAAACATTATGGTTTCTTTTAGAACATTTTTTATGTTTCTACAAAAACAATGATATGGAAACCTGATTTTATAAGCAGCTTTGGATAAAAAAGTTAAACTATATACCATATCTTATATCATTATAAGCATTCAAAGAGAACAAATTACGGTTCCACTGGTGATTTTAGAATAGTACAACACCAGAATATTTTATGTGGTTGACCAAATATAATAAATATTACAGAGAAAAAAAGTTTTCTTGGCGCAAAAAGTAAAAAATTACGATAAAAATGACTTATAAACTTTTATAATTTTTCTTCTTAAAATTCCAAACACGCGATTTTAAACGTCAGAATTCGGCATTTTCAGACAAATTGTCCAGTTTCGCAAAGGTCGATTAAATATTTGACGTAAGGCAAGTTACTAATTAATTAATCCAACCAATCACAGTTTCAAAATTTTTGGTTGTCACGGCAAAAACCCGATCGCAGTTTGTGGTTGGTCGTCTGAAGCCTTGATTAACTAATGGCCCGTTAAATATTTGATCGAGCTTTGTAAAACTGGATAAAGACTGTGAAACGAGTACGGGCTTATGTAGAATAAATGTCGTGTAAATCTTAAGTTTATGGTTCAACCGTTCCTCCATTTTACTTAAATATTTGCAGAAAATTCACTTCAAATATACTGTTTCTCTAGGAGTTTCAGATATAGAGTTTGTGGTTTAATAGTCTATAGGTAATTTTTACCGAATTTACCTAGAGAAGATTCTTAAATGAGCAGATCGCCGCTTTTGAATTCTGAAGGAATCTCTTCACATGAGCCCAAAGTAGGCGCCCAGAACCAATATCCGTTATTATACAAGATAAGAGAACAATTAGGTAGCTTAAATGAAGGGTGTCTTGAGCTGCTTCTTATAAAATTATTTTCAAAATCACAGTGACCCTAAGTCATGGTGATAGAAACGGTTTTTAATGGGACACCCTTATATTTTTCAATTTTTACATTTTCCATCGAATTATAATGTATCTTTGTGAAGAAAAATGGCATTTTTCACAGTTTCCGAGGAATTTCAAATTGTTACGCTCGCCTTTTTAGTGAATTTTTATTAAAAAAATTCACTAATAGAGAGGTATCGATGGTGAGACTTTGCAAAAATTTTTTCAAATGAGCGCGATTTAGGACCCCTATAACCCATATCCGGAGTCAGTTTCAATTTTTATATGTTTATATATATATATATATATATATATATATATATATATATATATATATATATATATATATATATATATATATATATATATATATATATGTATCCGTCTGATAACTCAAAAAATAATTAACCGATTTTAATGAAACTCGGCAAGTGCCTTTCTTTTATTAATGGCTTGAATGAGTTCGTTAGGCAAGAAAATCGGAAGGGTTTTTCCGGGAAAATTGAGTTTTCTTTCAAAAAAATTTTTTTTCTCCGAAAATAACAAAGCTGCTTTAATGAAATTTACTATATATGTTGCCTTGGGAGAGGACTTACTAAGTACCGAAATTCAACTTTCTCAGTTTATAAAAAATTGAGTTATTCAAATTTTAAATTTTCTTTTGAAACAATTTTTTTTCTCCAAAAATTACAAAGTTATTTTAATGAAATTTGGTGGATATCTTGTCCTAGGAAATACCTTACTACCTACCAAAATTAAACTTTCTGAGATTATGGAAAACTGAGTTAATCAAATTTTTATAGCTCACTGCAGTGTTAAAATCAAGTATTTTCCTCACTATTGTATAAACACGTGTGTCGGGGAGTGACCGAATTCATTCCCAGTTGCTTTGATCTACTCATATTCGTTGAATATGTTAGAAACGTGGTATCTACTTCATTCCAAGTCATTATTAACCGACTATTTATGAAATCAAATAAGTAAATTAAATCGATTGTCATAAAATATGTAGTGTATTAAGACTAAGGGAAAAAGAAATAAAACATATATAACTGTGCACATTTTGATTATATTTTATATCCTAGCTCACTAGGAGAAATCGCCACTGCTTGAGAGAGGTATTGTCACAGCATAATATCTTATTAAAGTTCATTTGTAAATAGGTTTAATTTTTATATGTTTATATATATATATATATATATATATATATATATATATATATATATATATATATATATATATATATATATATATATATATATATATATATATATATATATATATATATATATGTATACTTATCCGTCTTATAACTCAAAAAATAATTAACCGATTTCGATGAAACTTGGCAAGTGCCTTTATTTTATTAATGGCTTGGATGAGTTCGTTATTCAGAAAAATCGGACGGGGTTTCCCGGAAAAATGTTGAGTTTTCTTTCGAAAAAAAATTTTTTCTCCGAAAGTAACAAAGCTGTTTTAATGAAATTTACTATATATGTTTCCTCAGGAGAGATATTACTACGTACCTAAATTCAACTTTCTAAGTTTACAGAAAATTGAGTTATTCAAATTTTAAAATTTGAAAAAAATTTTTTTCTCCGAAAATAACAAAGTTACTTTAATGAAATTTTGTGGATATCTTGCCTTAGGAAAGACCTTACTACGTATTAAAATTAAACTCTCTAAGTTCATAGAAAATTGAGTTATTTAAATTTGAAGCATTTAATAAAAATTCACTACCATAACGCACTTGCTGCGTCCCGAGTTTTTTTTTAAGTCGGCTAACATTTTAATAATCTAACTACCTGTCCGAAAGTTTTTAATGACTACTATATTTTTTGACTAAAATTGAGCAAATAAAATATCGTCATACAGAGTTATGAAAATTTGCTACTGGTAGACACCTTCTTCTTAAAGATTTTTAAGAGAAATATTATTAACCGGCAGTAAAAAGATTTAACTGCTAACAAAGAACCATTGGCTGAGGTAGAAAATCACATCATAAAAATATTTTAGTTACTTGAAAAATAAACGAGGGAGGCCAATGATTTCTTTACAACGCATTTAGTACAAACAGCTCGTTTATTTCAGAAATATCGAAATAGGCAAAAAATATTTTGCCTCTCTAAATAAAATTCTCAATTGCGTTTTATTCAAAGTTTTATTAAGCTCATCAGCTATATAATTATAGTGATCTCTAGATACCGAATTGATAGTAATCGATTTAAAGTGTCATAACTTTGTGTTAAAGGTATGAAAAATATAAGCTTTTGGTCAAAGTCAACCCAGAAAAAGTAAGTATCCACTTTAATTAACTTTTTATTCTCCTAATTGATCAACATCATTGCTTTTAACTAGTTGAGTAGCCGTGAAGGTATCAGAAAAAGCAGCTAAAAAATTTCTGTTTTAAACTATACAATATTGATTTAAATTTTAAATTATCATCTTGATAATTAGCAGGTTTTCTTTAAAGTAATTGAAGTTCGAAACTACTTTGAAAGGGGTCTGGGCAAAATGTATGCATATTCTCACGTTATTGGCATATATAAAAAATCTCTGGACGCAGCAAGTGCGTTATGGAAGTGAATTTTCATAAACATGTTTTTAATAGGAAATATGTCTCTTTAATGTAAGCAAGCAGGCATCAATCTGGTCACCGGTATAACCTATATAGTAGAAACAATGTACCTCATTTTATCAAAATAACTAGTTTGAAAATGTACAAAAATGTTCCGAAAATAAACTTTAAACGTTTTTGAGAAAACTCGTTTCCTAGCTGACGAACCTTAGGAGTAGGTAATGGGTCACTTGAGCCAGACAGGGAGTGGGGGTACCCCCACTCCTCCTCTAGTGGGCGGAGCCCCACCCCTCTGGGCGGAGACCCACCCCCTTATGGGCGTGGCCACGCCCCCCAAGATGGCGTCCAAGATGGCTTCCAATGTAACCTGTAAACATTCTAAGGTCATTGACCTGTTATGTCTAGGAAACTTTGGCCAGACAGTGACGTCACACGACTTGGGCCAGACAGTCACATGCAAACATTCCAAAGCGTAAGGAAAATTATTATTTAAAAAAAAAAGCCACATGGAGCAGGTGAGTTTCGAACCCGGGACATTCAGATGAGGAACGACTACCTTAACCGTCGCGGCTAATCAAGCACTTGTTAATTTATTGTTTCAGATTTGTATATATACGACTTTTAATTAAAACAAACCATACATGTAACATATTTAAATATTTTATTATTATTAGACAATTGAATGATTCACAAAATAAGAATTAATATGTTTTAATATTATATAAATGTGAGCTGGAAGATAAAGCCCTTTTTACATTTAATGAGGGAATATCAAATCTGTAAAAATAACACACAGAGGTCGTTGGCAAACAAAAGAAGGAAGTTCAGAAACAAAATAGACAACAGGTTCAAATAGGAAACCAAACTTAAATATCGTAGAGACAATAGAGGTCGCTGGCAAAACAAAAGAAGGAAGCTCAGAAACAAAATGGACAACAGGTTCAACTCTTAAAAATAGGAACTTTTTTAGCCTTATGTGTGGGCGCGGCAAGTAGTTGATTTTATTTTGAAAGAGATACAGGTTCGATTCCTGATATATGCTCCTTGATATGGTAGCGTCAAACAAATACAAAGAGGTACTGAATAACTAAACAGTAAGCTTAGAAACAATGGTTGGTTACAGGTTCAATTCCCTTCTTAAGCTAACCCCACGTGTTTAGTGTCATGTTACTCGTCTAAGTAAGCAGAATTAAAAAATGGCGACTAAAATAAGATAAAAAACTTAAAACCCTTATCGCGGAAGATCCGTGAGATGTACGATAGAACCAACACATGCACGGTGTTAAGGAGGTCAAATCAAAGTGGAATATACAATAAAATGGCCACTTCCGGTCTAAACTTTAAATCGTTATATCTTTTGAACGGAAAGTGATAGAAAGGAACTGACTTTAAAAATATATCGTTTCATAACAAGCTCTACAAGAAAATGAGATAAAAAACTTTAAACCCTTATCGCGGAAGATCGGTGAGATGTACGATAGAACCAATACATGCACGGTGTTAAGGAGGCCAAACCAAATTGGAATATACAATAAAATGGCCACTTCCGGTCTAAACTTTAAATCGTTATATCTTTTGAACGACAAGTGATAGAAAGGAACCGACTTTAAAAATGTATGTTTCATAACAAGCTCTACAAGAAACTGAGATAAAAAATTTTAAATCCTTATCGCGGAAGATCGGTGAGATGTACGATAGAACCAATACATGCACGGTGTTAAGGAGGCCAAACCAAATTGGAATATACAATAAAATGACCACTTCCGGTCTAAACTTTAAATCGTTATATCTTTTGAATGGAAAGTGATAGAAAGGAACCGACTTCAAAAATGTATGTTTCGTAACAAGGTCTACAAGAAACTGAGATAAAAAACTTCAAACCCTTATCGCGGAAGATCGGTGAGATGTACGATAGAACCAATACATGCACGGTGTTAAGGAGGCCAAACCAAATTGGAATATACAATAAAATGGCCACTTCCGGTCTAAACTTTAAATCGTTATATCTTTTGAACGACAAGTGATAGAAAGGAACCGACTTTAAAAATGTATGTTTCGTAACAAGGTCTACAAGAAACTGAGATAAAAACTTCAAACCCTTATCGCGGAAGATCGGCGAGATGTACGATAGAACCAATACATACACGCTGTTCAGCAAAGCAAACTCTATAAGCATATTCAATAAAAAATGTTACTTCTGGTAGACATTTCCGGTATAGCTATTCTTAGAGCTAGATACATGTGTGACACCTCAAAATAATCGTCTTGTTGAACAGAAGAAATATAATATTTAAGTAAGTCAGAACAAGCTGTGTTAACACCTAAAAACAACACACTCTCTCTTAGACTTAATGAAGTTACTTTCAGAGAAAATTTCAACCATACCATAAAGAACAGTATTAAATAGCGTATTTAAATGTTGACTACATCAAGTGATGCGTACTACAGACAAATTTTAGTACACCCTCTTAGACTTATTGAAGTTGACGGCACAGGCAGCTGTCAAGCGTACCTAACAAACCAAAGTAAATATGTCTTGAAGGACAGTCTTCAATTACCCTAAACCAACACATCTCTATCATTTCAGAGTAATCTTAGCCATGTGACCAGTTAAACTAAGTATCTTAAAGTGTAGCTTTTATGTTTATGAGATATAAAATAAGAAAACCAAAGAGTTAATTGTCTATTACAACAACAAGCAGAAGGGGGTTGACTTGGTACCTACAGCTGCTACATACTTGGTAAAAAATGGGTGCCACTAGCATTTCAGAGTAATTTTAATCACACAACACTCTAACTAACTGTATTGAGACGTGGCTTTATATTCGACAAACAACACAGACAACACAACTTATTGTTATCACCTTCACTGTTGGTTAACGACTGAACCTTAGTGGACGCTTCACGTCTTAATATTCAACAGACAACAACGACAGTTGTCATACAGCTGTCTGACATGACAGACAGACAGCTGTCATACAGCTGTCATACAGCTGTCATACAGCTGTCATACAGCTGTCATACAGCTGTCATACAGCTGTCTAACACAGCTGTGTTAAACAGCTGTCTAACACAGCTGTCTAACACAGCTGTCTAACACAGCTGTCTAACACAGCTGTCTAACACAGCTGTCTAACACAGCTGTCTAACACGAGGAGCGTCCGCTAAGGTTTAGTCGGTAGCCAACAGTGAAGGTGAAAACAAATAGTACCTGCTAAACTTTGTTCTTTAATAAACACGAGGCTAAACTTCGGTCCTTTAACCAACACAGTCAGTTGTGTAGCACGAAACAATGGCATTCCAAATACTTGAAGATACAGTGACCTCCAATAAGAAGTTTAAACTTGATAGACGAAGCGTATGCTTTAGACTACAAGATATACCTGACGATGTCAACGATCCAGAGAAGTGGGTCAAAGATCGTATTAAAGATATTGTGAGTCATATAGTCCATGATGTCGATCCCGAAGACAGAGTGGGGTTTACCTTTAGCTCGGAGGGGTTCGACAAGGGGGCTGCTCACTTGCCTTTCAGAAAAGCAAAGAATGTTGTTTTCGAAGACATTTGGTTCCTACTGAGTAAGATATACCAGAGTAAAGGACCTGGTTTTCGTTCTAATAGTTTTCGAATGACGATGACTCAAATGAAAACCGCTAAGCCTTTAATACATGTCAATTAAATATCTTAACCCATCATTACCATCATATATTCAGACACTTGTACGTAGCTTGCAAGCCTTCAATATAAACACGTACCAATTCAATCTCTTAATCCATTATTAACATCATAGGTTCAGAGGGGTCCACTTGTAGATAGCTTGCTATCTCTACGCCCCTCAACGTTGGTTGGTTGGTTGGGTGGTTGGTTAGTTGGTTGGTTGCACTTTTCATAGAAAAGATTGGATATCCAACAGGCTAAATTTAGAATGAAATCTTTGCAAACATATGTACCACCTATCAAGTCGTTTACAATCTGAGCTCCACCCATTTTTTACCAAGTATGTAGCGGTTGTAGGTGTTAGTTGAGATGTTGCTTCCGACACTTCTAGGGGGCCAGTATTCCGGCTCCCTGGAGATGAGTCTAAGTGGGCTCCTTTGGTTGAAATATTAAGGGTATCGGTATTGGTTGGTACATAGACTGATATGTTCGTATACTTAAAACTTAGTAAACTCAATAAGGTTCTGAATACGTTTCTCCTCAGACACATCTGTTATGTACGTCGGTTCTATTTGTCTTACGGTGTTTCACTTCTGTTTTTCTTCTGTTAAAGAGATTTACAGAATTTGCATCATATGGTGTGTTTAGGATCACTTCGGTATCGGAATGTTTGTTCTTAATGTTCTTATCCTTTTACTTCGGTTCCTTGAAGATTGGTTCTATATTTCTGATTAAATTCGCTTACGCAGAAATAAAAATTGTTGAGTTTTTCATAAAAATGAATGGTTATGTAGCAAACCGAATTTAATATCAAACATATTAAAGTCCAACAAGTGTTTAGCGGTTGTTGGTGTTAATTGAAATGTTGCTTCCGACACTTCTAGGGCATCGGTATTCCGAGCCCCTGGAGATGTCTCTAAGTGGGCTCCTTCGGTTGGAACATTTGGCATATCGGTATTCCGATAACCCAAATGTTCCTTCAGCTGACTGTTGTAATAGGCAATCAACTCTTTAGTTTTCTTATTTTCCAACCAATGACACATAAAGCCACATCTCAAGACAGTTAGTTAAGAGTGTTGTATGACTAAGATTACTCTTGAAATATTTAGGATATCGGTATTCCGGCTACCTAAATGCTTCTTTAGCTGACAGTTGTAATAGACAATCAACTCTTTAGTTTTGTTATTTCCACCCATTAACACATAAAGCCACGTCTCAATACAGTTAGTTAGAGTGTTGTGTGATTAAAATTACTCTGAAATGCTAGTGGCACCCATTTTTTACCAAGTATGTAGCAGCTGTAGGTACCAAGTCAACCCCCTTCTGCTTGTTGTTGTAATAGACAATTAACTCTTTGGTTTTCTTATTTTATATCTCATAAACATAAAAGCTACACTTTAAGATACTTAGTTTAACTGGTCACATGGCTAAGATTACTCTGAAATGATAGAGATGTGTTGGTTTAGGGTAATTGAAGACTGTTCTTCAAGACATATTTACTTTGGTTTGTTAGGTACGCTTGACAGCTGCCTGTGCCGTCAACTTCAATAAGTCTAAGAGGGTGTACTAAAATTTGTCTGTAGTACGCATCACTTGATGTAGTCAACATTTAAATACGCTATTTAATACTGTTCTTTATGGTATGGTTGAAATTTTCTCTGAAAGTAACTTCATTAAGTCTAAGAGAGAGTGTGTTGTTTTTAGGTGTTAACACAGCTTGTTCTGACCTACTTAAATATTATATTTCTTCTGTTCAACAAGACGATTATTTTGAGGTGTCACACATGTATCTAGCTCTAAGAATAGCTATACCGGAAGTGTCTACCAGAAGTAATATTTTTTATTGAATATGCTTATAGAGTTTGCTTTGCTGAACAGCGTGTATGTATTGGTTCTATCGTACATCTCGCCGATCTTCCGCGATAAGGGTTTGAAGTTTTTATCTCAGTTTCTTGTAGACCTTGTTACGAAACATACATTTTTAAAGTCGGTTCCTTTCTATCACTTGTCGTTCAAAAGATATAACGATTTAAAGTTTAGACCGGAAGTGGCCATTTTATTGTATATTCCAATTTGGTTTGGCCTCCTTAACACCGTGCATGTATTGGTTCTATCGTACATCTCACCGATCTTCCGCGATAAGGGTTTGAAGTTTTTTATCTCAGTTTCTTGTAGACCTTGTTACGAAACATACATTTTTGAAGTCGGTTCCTTTCTATCACTTTCCATTCAAAAGATATAACGATTTAAAGTTTAGACCGGAAGTGGTCATTTTATTGTATATTCCAATTTGGTTTGGCCTCCTTAACACCGTGCATGTATTGGTTCTATCGTACATCTCACCGATCTTCCGCGATAAGGATTTAAAGTTTTTTATCTCAGTTTCTTGTAGAGCTTGTTATGAAACATACATTTTTAAAGTCGGTTCCTTTCTATCACTTGTCGTTCAAAAGATATAACGATTTAAAGTTTAGACCGGAAGTGGCCATTTTATTGTATATTCCAATTTGGTTTGGCCTCCTTAACACCGTGCATGTATTGGTTCTATCGTACATCTCACCGATCTTCCGCGATAAGTGTTTAAAGTTTTTTATCTCATTTTCTTGTAGAGCTTGTTATGAAACGATATATTTTTAAAGTCAGTTCCTTTCTATCACTTTCCGTTCAAAAGATATAACGATTTAAAGTTTAGACCGGAAGTGGCCATTTTATTGTATATTCCACTTTGATTTGACCTCCTTAACACCGTGCATGTGTTGGTTCTATCGTACATCTCACGGATCTTCCGCGATAAGGGTTTTAAGTTTTTTATCTTATTTTAGTCGCCATTTTTTAATTCTGCTTACTTAGACGAGTAACATGACACTAAACACGTGGGGTTAGCTTAAGAAGGGAATTGAACCTGTAACCAACCATTGTTTCTAAGCTTACTGTTTAGTTATTCAGTACCTCTTTGTATTTGTTTGACGCTTCCATATCAAGGAGCATATATCAGGAATCGAACCTGTATCTCTTTCAAAATAAAATCAACTACTTGCCGCGCCCACACATAAGGCTAAAAAAGTTCCTATTTTTAAGAGTTGAACCTGTTGTCCATTTTGTTTCTGAGCTTCCTTCTTTTGTTTTGCCAGCGACCTCTATTGTCTCTACGATATTTACGTTTGGTTTCCTATTTGAACCTGTTGTCTATTTTGTTTCTGAACTTCCTTCTTTTGTTTGCCAACGACCTCTGTGTGTTATTTTTACAGATTTGATATTCCCTCATTAAATGTAAGAAGGGCTTTATCTTCCAGCTCACATTTATATAATATTAAAACATATTAATTCTTATTTTGTGAATCATTCAATTGTCTAATAATAATAAAATATTTAAATATGTTACATGTATGGTTTGTTTTAATTAAAAGTCGTATATATACAAATCTGAAACAATAAATTAACAAGTGCTTGATTAGCCGCGACGGTTAAGGTAGTCGTTCCTCATCTGAATGTCCCGGGTTCGAAACTCACCTGCTCCATGTGGCTTTTTTTAAAAAATAATAATTTTCCTTACGCTTTGGAATGTTTGCATGTGACTGTCTGGCCCAAGTCGTGTGACGTCACTGTCTGGCCAAAGTTTCCTAGACATAACAGGTCAATGACCTTAGACTGTTTACAGGTTACATTGGAAGCCATCTTGGACGCCATCTTGGGGGGGCGTGGCCACGCCCATAAGGGGGTGGGGCTCCGCCCAGAGGAGTGGGGCTCCGCCCACTAGGGGAGGAGTGGGGGTACCCCCACTCCCTGTCTGGCTCAAGTGACCCATTACCTACTCTTAGGTTAATAGCAAATTGCGTTATTGAATTTTGAAGCCTTTCATGAAAATTCGTTTCCAAAACGCAGTTGCTGCGTCTCGAATTTTTTTACAAACATGCATTATATTTCGACCAAAAATGCAAAAATTCAATAAGGAATATTAAAAAGATTGTAGGTATCACCAACGCGCTCATTTAAAGACTTTTATTTAGAATTCAAAGGCCGTGGTCTCCTCATTAACGAATTTTTTTCTACGAAAATTAGCTAAAAATTATAGACTGTTAAACCATAAACCATAACTACTTCCAAGGCATCAGAGAAAGTGTCTCTTTGAAATGAATTTTCTGGAAATATTTTATTAAAATGAAGGGTTGAAGCTGAAACTTAAGGGTTTGCAAAACACTCTTTAATAATCCGTATTTCTTTTAGGGTCTTTGCCTAAATATCGCCAATTTTGACCTTTCAAATCGCGACTTTTTACGTTTTAAGGAAAACCCCATTTTTTGTTTTTTAAATGCTTCTTAACTTTTTTGTCTATACACTTACAGACCTAAATTTTTGTAAATCGTTCACCCTTTATATATATATATATATATATATATATATATATATATATATATATATATATATATATAATTGAAGCTGACCCTGGATATGGGTTCTACGGGGCCTAATTAGATTTTTTCTCAATTCAAAAGTCTGGATCTCTTCGTTAGCGATTTTTTTAAAGAAAATTAACTAAAACAAGCACTTGTGAAGCCATGGGTAAAGTTTACGACTGTATTAAATATGGAACGGTTTCACTAAGTTAGGGCAAGGACAAACAACTTTATATGCTATTCGAATTGAATTAAGTATCAAAACTTTCTTCTCCTTTTTATCAAATTATTTTTTATACAAAAACGCGCTGAAAAAGTCATCGGAATAACAGCAATCTGATTAAAGAAGGGTAAAGTGGAATAAGACCAAAAAAATTATAAAAAGTAAAGTCATTAACTAGGATTAGAACTCATCATGTAGGAGTCTATTATCCGATGTACAGGGCTAAGCCCAATTATCTACGCTCGACATGTATGTACTAGTAGGTATATCCCACAATACATGTTAATTGTTCAACGTTTTACAATTTACACAAAACAATTTTGATTTACAATGGATTTCTTGCTCATATTTTAACGAAATCAAGGAAATCAACGACTTAGACACATATCTAGGAGCTTGCTAGTAGTTTCTTGTTGTATTTTTCACTCACATTTGTACTAAACAATTTTGACGTTTTAATTTTCTTAAATCAGATTGAATTAATTAAAAATAAATTTCCCTCTAACTTTTTTGTTTTTTAAGATATAGATCTTAATTTTGGTACATAGAATACTCATTATGACAGAAACTAGCCTACCGAATTTTCCAGGAAAACCAGGGAAGATTTTCCTGACTCCAACCCACTTGCAAAAGGAAGGTATGTGCTAAATTTGATTAAAATCGGACCATTATTTTTTTGAGTTAGCGGTATGAAACCTATATATATATATATATATATATATATATATATATATATATATATATATATATATATATATATATATATATATATATATATATATATATATATATATATATATATATATATATATATATATATATATATATATATATATATATATATATATATATATTTATATATATGAGAATTGAAACTGACCCTGGATATTGGTTCTAGGGGGCCTAGTTCGCGGCCATTTGAAGAAATTTTTTCAAAATTCAAAAGTCGTGATCTCTTCATTAGTCAATTTTTTAAAGAAAATTCACTAAAATAGTGCTGCAAATAGCATCATAACTACCAAATAGCTGTGATAATCTACTCTCCTCTGTCTAAGATTCTTAGCTGGGACTCTGCAAATCTGGATTTGTTTAATGCTTTACAAGCACATAAAGGCTTTTATTTATAAAAAGTGGCATACGGAGTCCAAACAATCAGATAGCTGGCAAAATACTGCCCAAAAAGTCCATACTGTCTAGATTTTGTGTGAATCTTCCAGAAAAATTCTAAAAGACTGAAGTTGGACACTGTTGCTGAAAACTGAAACAAAAACAGAATCACTCCAAAAAACTACAAAAATAATAACAGAGAGTTATGCGCTAGATATGTATTTCGACAACGAAGTTGTCTTCATCAGTAGCCGTCGCTGTACCCTAGCGACAACTAATGATGAACACAACTTTGTTCTCGAAATACGCGAATCTAGCGCATAACTCGCTGTTATTATTTTTGTGTTTTTTTGGAGTGATTCTGTTTTTTGTTTCAGAAGAATTTTGCTGAAATGTACATATCTCTAGTATTACAAGGTTGACAGCAAATAAGTTTTTTTTCATCAGGACATTTTTTTACGCTGTATAAAGCACAGACACATCCACAATTAGAAGACTGTTCTCATGCATGGGGTGCTGCACCAAATGCAACATGTCCTTCCTAGAATCTATTCAGAAACGAGCTTTTTGCTTTGTAGAAATTTTATATATCACACTCAATCTTGCTTCCCTAGACCACAGGAAAAAGGTTGGTGACCTCTGCCCCCTCTCTCCGTATTAGCAACAATATAGCTCCTTAGCAACAACATTGCTCCTTAGCAATTGCTTTGCTGGTACCCTCGTTTTCCGCCCTTTTATCAGAAAACGCTTTTTGGTCTAAAACCGCATACGTTTAGTTCGATATGAACACTTGTTCTTTCCTAGAGCGTCTACGCTTTGGGATGTCTTCTCGTTAGACATATTTTTGGAGACATTATCTACATTTATTCAAGAAGCGAACAAATAACCAAAAATTAAGTTCATACTGTCTTAGAGACACCTAGGCTTTGCCTTTTTTAAATTATTTAATTAAAAAAAGCTTGCCAAAGATATGTCTTTTTCGGGGCAAAAATTTTTCTTATTCAGAAAAGTACCTATCTGCCCGTTGATTTACAGCTTTGAGACGAAAGTCATCCATTTTGTTTTTGTCTGCCTCAGTTTCAAGCAGATCTGCACATATCGTACTGTTACTAATAGACGGAGCCAACAAAAATGTCGTTTTTATCGGGGTAATAAAATGAATTTACAAAAGCTGATAATTGTTATACAGATTCTATATTGAATAACAATAAAAGTTATGTCAGTCAGTCAGCTGCATATGGGACCAAAGCTGGTCAGTCAGTTCGAATGTGTGTATGAAAAATAAATAAGGTGCAATTTATTTACAAAGCTTGGAAATTTTTTGTGGGTATATATTGATCTATTAAACATTAAAAAAATAGTCAGTCAACTGTTTTGTAGAACAACGTCCGTCAGTCAGCGAAAAAATATATAAAAATTTCGTGCATGCCGGCGGAGTTACAGGCGGCATACTCGCTCTTTTCCTCCCATTATTATTATTTAAAATATCAGAAAACTATGTGAAATTATAAATTATAATGATAAATTATTAATTGGTATTTTTATTGATAATATATATATATATATATATATATATATATATATATATATATATATATATATATATATATATATATATATATATATATATTATATTACATTAGCAGACAATTTATTTATTTAATAAAGTGTAACGGGATAACATTAAATAAAAAAATAATTTGTCTGTTAACGTTATTAATATACTTATATATTTTAATAAAACAATAAATTACAAATTTAATTTATAATTACAACTTATAATTTCACATAGTTTTCTGATATTTTAAATAATAATAATGGGAGAAGAGCGACCATGCCGCCTGTAACGCCGCCGGCGCGCACGAAATTTTTAAACCTTTTTTCGCTGACTGAGGGGCGTTGTTTTACGAAACAGTTGACTGACTATTTTTTTAATGTTTAATAGATCAATATATACCCACAACAAAATTTATAAGCTTTGTAAATAAATTGCACATTGTTTATTTTTCATACACACATTCCAACTGACTGGCCAGCTCTGTTCCCGTATGCAGCTGACTGACTGACATAACTTTTATTGTTATACAATATAGAATCTGTATAACAATTATCAGTTTTTGTAAATTCATTTTATTACCCCGGTAAAAACGACATCTTTGTTGGCGCACCTGTGGCACCTGTTCTAAGATTCGCTTGACTGACCAGAATATGTGTACGTGCACAGCGTACTTAATTAACTATCAAAAAATCAGCTTTTGTAAATTCAGATAATTTTTTCAACTCTGGCTCTCAGACTATAACGTTGTCAGCCCTACGAATAATAGAAAGGCCGAAAATTCCAACGCATGTTCGAACATGTTTTACATAACAATGCAATGACTAATATTTATAATTGTGAGTAAATAATTATTATTATTCCGTCCCTTGTGTCGACTCATGCACATAATTGCATTGCCTTGCGGACTACTAAGTCCAAAGCCACTATCCAGATGGCCATGATGTATCTTACAGCACAAGAAAGCTTAGGCATCGTGTACGACAGGAACGGATGACATATCGCTAGGTAACGTTCAACTGCGAAAGCCATTATTGTTAACTCTGTGACGTTTGCTGCAGTTTAAGCAGCGAAACTGCAGGGTATAGAAAGCGTGGCTGAAGATGTATACGTCCAGAAATCACATCCGGTACATTTCCGGAGGCAATGCCGATAATAATAACAACATATCAGAGATGGCCAGGCTGAACTGATAGAAATTGCTAGCAGTGTGAATCGATTTCGATTTTGAGATTACAACACAAGCGTTTACATTCCCGACTACTTCTATGAGGAACATTCAACGTAGTTCTGTTATTTGATTGACTAGTGGTAGATAAAAAAATATATCCAATTGTGGTAATACTGTACAGATCACCACCATTTTGTTATACTAAAAAAAATTGGGTGCCACTGCTGATCAGAGAAACGCAAAGGACCAAAATATTTTGTGTTATATAAAGACTATTAAACATTATTGTGTCTTGCCCCAAAAGATCTATAAGTACGAGAAAAATTACTTTGCTAATTAAAATGTCAAAATGACGACCAAAACATCAAAATTGATGAGTTTTAACAAAGATTCTGGACGCGATACATGTGGAAAATTTCAAATAAAATGTCTTAAACAAGGTGCTAGATTTATATTTCAAGTGCTATTCTTCTTCATTTGATTAAATCATTTTCGAAACATCCATTTAAGATGGAAATTATTTGCTATGCTAAAGGACAAATTTACATAGGAGCTGGTAACTCGTTCGCTACAACAAATCTGTCCACTAAGTGAAAATTGGGACCCGTGATGAGCACTGATAAGTACACTTGGAGAACCCAAATGACCACAACACATTAAAAAAAACCTGAGGTTCGTTTCACTAACCATGTTAGCCTCATCAGCGGATGAATAATTATTCATCCTCTGATGACGCTATCTTATGATTCATCCTCTGATGACGCTAACTTGGTTAGTGAAACGATCATCCGGTTTTTTAATGTGTTATGGAGATTTGGGTTCTCCATTTTTAAAATTCTGACGATCGTTTTATTAACCAAGTAAACGTCATCAGAGAATGAATAGTTATTCATCCTCTTATGGCGCTGAATGTTCATTCTCAGATGACTCTAACTTTGTCAGTGAAACGATCCTCTGTTTTTGTATGTTATGTGGTGATTTGGGTTCTCCAAGTGTATTCAACAAATATGCTATAATACGCTCCATAGTTGAGTTCGTTAAACTGAAATGATGACGCGAGATAACAACGCTTATGTTGATATTTTTATTATTCGTTATTTTATATATATATATATATATATATATATATATATATATATATATATATATATATATATATATATATATATATATATATATATATATATGTCTTATGTGTTAATTGAGTAATCAATCAATAAACTGTTTTAAAAATCAATACGTCTTAACCACAAAGTTAAGTCGCGGGCTAAAACCCCAAAGGTGTGTGGCCTATGTTTTAAATTCTTCAAGTTTTTTATCCTCTTTTTTAACGTTATATGATCAGATTATTTGATTGCAATAAAGTTTTGGCAAATTTTTCAAAAAAATCATGTCAACTATTAAGACTTCAAATTTTTATAGCAGATAAGGTTGTTTTTGTTGCTCTAATTTAGTGTAACCATTCCATACTCAATATAGCCAAAGAGACCTTTACTGTGATTTCACAAGTGCTTGTTTTCTGCTCTGCAACCAGTTTTGCTATTTACAGCTTCGTCAGTCAAAAGAAAATTGTGTTTTTGTGGACCCGTAAAAGAAGTCTTTATGTCTGTATTTAGGTCATATTGCCTAGATTTTAATTTATTTAATAAGCAAATCTTCATGTATAAAATTTTCATGCGATAGCAAATTTTATTACGAAATTTAAGGGAATTTTCTTGAAAGAAAAAATTGTTGGTAATTTTCTTGACAGCAAAATTCGATTCGAATTCGTATGTGAAAGAATATTTAGCGAAACTGTGATGGAAGATTTTTTAACGATATACTAAATGTTATATCGAATTCTTTACGTAAATTTTGAAATGTTTGAAGAATTAGAAACCTTTAGCGGACTTTGCATATAATTTTTTTAAATGATTCTTGCAAGCAATTTTATTAGCATATTCTTCTGGATTTTTTTCTTAAATTTCCACAGAAAACGGAAAAAAAAATTCGCCTATCACAAGATCACGATTTTGAGAGTTATGAACAATTTCTTTAATTGGAAACCATAAAAGAGTGGACTAGTCGTATTCAAACGAAATAGTTTTTATATGGATGCTCTTCCAGTTATACTGAAAGTTGCCATCAACTCTCTCTCTCTCTCTCTCCCTCTCTCTCTCTCCCTCTCTCTCTCTCTCTCTCTATATATATATATATATATATATATATATATATATATATATATATATATATATATATATTATTACATTTTTGATTCCTACGTGCAATTCTAATCTAAATTAATTTGACACATTGTTGGTAAGTTTTTTCAAAAAATTTGACAGATGATGTCAATTAAACAAATCTGTATCTCGGCCATTTAGCAACAAACCATTACACAAATTGATACATACCAATAGCTAGTAGTGCTCTATCGAGATATTAAATCAGAATTTCATCGCTTGACACAGGAAGTTCGCAAATTGTACAAGGTTTTTAAAAACTTGAAACCACGTTAGGTCAAAAGTTTTAAATAAAACACCTTGTATGTTATGACCTCATTGTTTTTGACCTAAATAGCCCTTCAAGTGGTATATGAGTGACCTTTTTTTCTCTCTCAGGGCTCGCCCGCGTCTTTGCCGCCCCGATAGCACTGCAGGCTTTGGCTTATTGTGCATGCCCTTAGTCCACACCACCCATTCCAAAATCACTGTGCCTTGAACTAGTCTGCACAGCGATTGGTAGGGTGAAGTCTTATATTGCTTTGTCTCTGGTCTAGGCTGACCGTAGATCAGTTGTTTTTGCGGTCCAGAGCTTTACACTCGCACAAGATGTGCTGGGCTGATTCCTCCCCCTGGCCGCAGTGTCTGCATGCGAGGTTCTCCTCGAACCGCCCCATTTTATGCAGGTTTTACGTGACGGCCACGTGTCCCATCAAGAGTCCTGTTATGTTTCTGAGCTGTCCTCTGCTAAGATTTAGCAGCTCCACAGCTTTCTTTGAACTGAGTTCCTCAATTACTGACTTCCAAGTTCTGAGCCCTGGACAGTCTGTCCAGTACACCTTGTGTTCGTTTCTGACCCAGTACTTAATGGCTCTCCTGGCAGTGCTCTTTGTCACGCCCAGATCCGGTTCTGGTCCCATAAATCGTTCTGCTGACCCTCTCTTTGCAAGACTGTCAGCTTTTTCATTGCCTTTGACCCCCGAGTGACCCGGCACCCAGATGAGGGTGACCTCATTCTGCCCAGCCAGGTGGCTCGTCTCGTCTTGGCATTCACTTACCAGCCTGTAATTTACCCGTGGCTACTTAGGGCCTTTAGGGCTACCTGGCTGTCTGTGGCTATGAGGACCCGCCTGTTGGTGTAGCCGCACCTCTTGTTCTCTCGCACACAGTGCAAGATGGCATACATTTCGGACTGAAAGACCATTCTATGGGTTCCGAGGGAAATAAATAATAAAATAAACACTGGCCCCCGTCCCACGCTCCCCGCGGGATCCGTCCGTGAACCAGACGAGCGCCTCCCGTGGTTAGCGCGGCGTCTCCCACCGCCATGCCTCGCGGTCGGGGATTTGCACTGTAAAATTGTTTTACCTGCAGATCCGCGGACTCGCGAAGTCTGACATCATTTAAAGCATGGGCTCGTTCACCAGCTCCTAAATGTTGTAGTGGCCACTGCAGCCTGAGTTGATCTGCAGTCTACTATTGCAGGCTAGTCTGTATAGTCCTAGCCTGGCCTCCCCCATGATAACTAAGTGTAGGGGAGGCAGATCCAGCAACACCTCCCTGGAGGCTGTTGGGGTTGAAGTCATGGCCCCATGAGTTTCCCTAATTTAAAGAAGAAAATATGTTATAAGCATTTAATATAAAATTTTCCTGATTTTAAATATTTTTATAAAAATTCGCTACCACAACCCACTAACTGGGTCAGACTGTTTTTCTGATACATTTATTTATTAACTTTTTTAGTTAGGAAAACGGTAGTTTTGAAATTTGCTAGGCCTGTAATTAAAGTCATTTGGTATCTCTGTGTCAAATTTGACCGATAAAATAAGCCGTTTTCTAAAAACATGCTTTTTAATATTCTCTTTCATGAATTAATACAAAATCACTTTTTTACATTTTCCATATTGCTTAGAAGGCATTCGTCGTAATTGTCTAGAAAACTAGCTTATGTGGCATTTAATTTACCACATAATTATCTTATGCAGTTTTTATGGACTGGTTGAAACTAGTTATAGGCCATAATAGTTATCTAATGTCGAAGAACGTGACATGCATTATTGTTATTATCGTTTGGCTGGCAGAAATTCAGTTTCAGCAAAACGTTCACATGGTGAAGCATATTTGAATAGAAGGGTAGCGCAAACTCGAAAGTTTCGCACCAGCCATCGAACGCTAAGAGAATCCGAATGATTTCAAAGTGGACTTATTGATGTAGTTTGTTGCTTTTGTAGATACAAACTCAAGTGGAACATTTCCTCCCATTAATTATGTTTACCGCTAACGTAGGTTTTAGTCGAGACGGTATCCTTAACATGCATAACATGCACTACCGGAGTGACAAATATCGTTATCAAACGGTGATAAGAAACCACCAGTATGGGTTTTCAGTTAATGTGTGGGAGGCTGTAATTGTTTTTTTAATTTGACCATTTTAAATGTTCAATTATTAGTGAATTTTCTTAAAAAAAATTCACTAATGAGGAGATCCCGACTTTTGAATTTTGAAAAAATTTCTTCAAATGACCGCGAACTAGGCCCCCTAGAACACATATCCGGGGTCAGTTTCAATTTTTATATGTTTATATATATATATATATATATATATATATATATATATATATATATATATATATATATATATATATATATATATATATATATATATATATATATATATATATATATATATATATATATATATATATATATATATATATATATATATATATATATATATATATGTATCACACCGATAACTCAAAAAATAATAAGCCGATTTTGACTAAATTTGGTGGAAAAATTCCTTTTGCAAATGGCTTGGATAAGTTCGTTAGCCAGGAAAATCTGCCCAGATTTTCCCGGAAAATTTTGTATTTTCTTTCGAAAAAAATTTATATCTCTAAAATTAACAAAGTAAGGGCAACCAGATTTGGTACGCTAGTTAATATCCTTATAGGTAAGCTACCTACCAAAATTTAGCTATGTAGGTCAAAAGACAAAAAAGTTATGGCCATTTAAAAAAAAAATGGGGTTTTCCTCAAAACGTCAAAGTTGCGATTTAAAACGTCAAAATCGGCAACATTTAGGCAAAGAACTTGAATCTAATACGGGATATGGAAATCAAATGTCTCAAGAAGGATGTTTTACAAACTCTGAAGTCTTAGTTTCAACCGTCATTGTCCTTCATTTTACTAAAATGTTTCCAGAAAATTCATTTCAAATAGACCCTTTCTCTGATGCTTGGCAGTAGCCTTAGCTTTAGAGTTTATCGTTTAATGGTATATAATTTTTGTCGAATTTTCGTAAAAAATCAATAAAGCTCAATATATCCGTTATTATACAAGATATGAAGAAAATTTGTATATATTAATTATAGGGTGTCTTGAGCTACATCTTAAAAAATATTTCTACAATCACAGGATGGCCCATAAGTCGTTGGTGATACAAATTTTCTTCTTTTTTTTTTAATCAAACACGCCTTATGTTATTGCATTTTTGAATTTTTCAGCGATGCATGTTTGTAAGAAAAGAAATTCGGGACGCAGCAAGTGCGTTATGGTAGCGAATTTTTATTAAATGCTTCAAATTTGAATAGCTCAATTTGCTATTAACCTATAAGGTTGACCAAGAAACGAGTTTTTCCGGGAACACTTTAAGTTTACTTTTGGAAATTTTTGTACATTTTCACACAATAAAGTTATTTTTATGAAACATGGCACATTGTTTTTACTATATAGGTTATACTGGTAACCAAAATTGATGCCTGCTTTCTTAAAAAGGAAACACACATATTTGCAATTAAAAACATTTTTATGAAAATTCACTACCATAACGCACTTGCTGCGTCCCGAGATTTTTGATAGGTGAACTCGATAGAAATTTCTTGCGGGATGAACTAAATACCTTGTTAGAAGATGTACCGCTAGACATAATTAGGACAATGTACTACATGCATGACAGGGCGCCAGCTCATTTTTCCCGAATAGCAAGGGAGTTTTAAATAAAACATTTGGAAATTGTTGGATTGGTCGTGGTGGACCTAGCGCATATCCACTACGCAGTCCCGATCCCAATCCACTCGATTTTTCTTTTTGAAAAATAAGCTTTATTCCGTAAAAATAAGTAATGGAGACCATTTACGGAGCAGAATTATGAAAGCTGCTGATAGGTTTCGTACTAATCCCGGGGTATTTTAGAGATGTCGTCAGTTGATAATCAGAAGATTGGAAATCTGTATTCAAGAAAGAGGTCGCGAATTTGAACACATTCTTTAAAGTTACCCTTTATTAATTGATTCTTTTTATTATGTTTGTTATTCTCTCTGTCTATTTCCGGTTGCTTAAACTTTGCGTTTTATAAAGTTATTGATTTCGATTATTTATTGTATTTATTTGTTACTCGAGATAATATGAATAATTATTTAATCAATTTAATGACAATAAACCTCTCTAGTGCCGACACTGGTCGCCTATAACGGTTAATATTATTACAAAATATGTCAACCTGTAAGGAGATATTTTGTTAAAATTTCGGTTAACTTATTTTTATTTAATGGAATATAATTAAAAAGAAATCAAAATTAAAAAAATATTTTTACACTGTATCTCGAATACATTATGTGAAAACTGGAACCTGCGATGAGCACTGATAAGTACACTTGGAGAACCTAAATCACCACAACACATATTTCAAAGACCTTACTATCGTTTCGCTGACAACGTCAGCGTCATCAGAGGATGAAAAATTCTAAAATTAAAATCAACCGCTACTGTATATTTATATGACACCTAGGTAACGAACTGATTCGAAGAAAAAATTGTAGTCGGCGACCATCGTTTGTCTATTGTGTCGATATTGAACGGACGAGGTCGAAGAACTACTTTAGTCTTCTGGTTGACAAATTTATGAGCTTTTATCTAATATAAGGATAATGGGCTTAAAATGAAAGGTACCGAGATATTTAAGGACGCTACACGTTCTTTTTGATCCAGAAATTTTACTATGTGAATATTGGAGCATCTAACGAAAGCCGACATGCATATCTGGCGAACAGATCAATATGAGCCGCTCATCTTTTTTAAAAAACAAACCGAGTGTTTGGCTAAAAATGTTAACTTTAACAAAGGATAAATAATTCAATTACAACTCTACATAAAAACAAGTATTTGTATTGATTGTTAATTCTACGTAAAAACAAGTATTTATATTGACTTCTTAGATACACAGAAAATGAAAAGGGATTTTTAAGTCGAGAACAAAACGTAGAGCCTCGTATCTCTATAGACCAGCCGATTTATTGACAATAACTTATTATTCTGCCAGACAAATCAGGAGTGTGTAGCTCGCCAAATGCAATGTAAAAATAAAGGGCTTGAAATTAAAGGTGCCGAATGATTTAATGAAGTTTTGTTCTTAATCGACCTTGATATATAAATACTTACAAAGGAATCAAGCATAGTTTGATGTCTAACATTTTTGACAAGTTTAAAATTTTCTTTGTCAATGTGGTGATTATTATCCCATATATGTTGTGCCACACATGATTTGTCCACCGTACCATATCGTAAATGTGCGAGATGTTCACGAAATCTGGTGGCTATGTTTCTCTTGGTTTGACTCAAGTATTTAAGATTGCAATCCTTGCAACTTATCTCATAAATATCCGACATTTCAGTGACTTTGTTTTTGTCTTTCGTATTACCCAACAATTTTTTAAACTACTTTTCGTCGACAAACTCAAATTTAAATCGGCTTTCTTAAAAATACTTCTAAACCCTTCGTGATACGTGGTTCATAAGGTAGACACAATTTTTTTCTCTATTTTATTTTTCTTAAATGTCGTACATTCAGATATAATTTTCTGTGTTCTGTGTTTGTTAACCAATTTTTCCACTAAACTATCCGAATAACCGTTACATCTCGCCACGTTTTTTTGTGTACTTTAATTCTATATTAAATATATTTTTACTTAACGGAAAATCTATCAATCTGTTTACTAGGAAATGTAAACTAGCCGTTTTTTGTGCAAACGTATGATGTAAGTCGTTAAGAATATAACTAATAGTAGCACTTTCCTTCCTGTAGACATCGAATTCAAGCGAGTCATTATTTTTATTTTTAATAACTAGTACATCTAGAAAAGAAAGTTTATTGTTGATTTCTATTTCGTGGGTAAATTTTATTGAATCAAATTGACTATTTAGTTTTTCAGTAAATTCTTCAACTTTGCATATGTTTGTGTCAAACACTTCAAAAATATCGTCGACATAACGAAACCAAACTCTAGGGAAATAGCCATTTTTATTGTTTAAATACGTCTCAAACCTACTCACAAAAAGTCTGCAATAAGAGGAGATAATGGATTGCCTATTGCCGTGCCTTCAGTTTGTTCAAAAAACTCATTGTTAAATTGGAAAATATTTTGTTTTATACAAAAGCTAGTTAGAATTAAATATTCTTTGCGAACGTCTTCACTTATGTTATTCAATTTTAACAATTGTTCCAAATACTCCAGCGTTTTTTTGTGGGTACACTAGGAAATAATGACGCCACGTCAATTGATACCAAAATCTCACCTTCCAGTAATTTAACATCTTTAATTTTATCAATAAAATCAAGAGAATTTAGCACCGAACAACTTTTCTGTTTAATAGGTAAACTTTTAAACTCGTTTGACAACCACTTTGCCAAATTATATGTTGGAGAATCTGTAGCCGAAATAATAGGCCTCATTGATTTTCCCGGTTTATGAATTTTTGGGGACTTTAGGATTAGAAACTTGTAAACGTCTTCCTAAATCTTTTGTTATGAGATTTTAACATTTTTTAAAACTGTTTTTTACTTCGTTAATCATTTTTGGTAATGGATTTTTATCTAGTTTTCAATACGGCCCTGACTCTATTGCATTACTCACTCGCTCTCCATTATCACAAATTTATTGCCCTTATCCGCCTTTATATAAAAACAATCCATTTCTCGCAATCGTTTAACTATTTTCATTTGATTATAATTTTTGTTTTTTGTAGACTTATTTTCTTTAAGATTTTTAGAGATTTTCTTTTTACATGCCTCACGAATAAAATTGTTTGAAGATTCAGGTAATTTTTTAATTCCCGTTTCTATACTAGCAACGACATCTAAAAGTTTTTCTTTTTGTGACTGCAATCTGAATTTTAGCCCTCTGTTTAAGAGGTCCATCTCATTTTTGTTAAACGACTGCGAGGACAGATTTTCTACAAGGTCAATTTTCCGAGAAACTGATTTCAATTTTAATCTGATCATTTAAAAGTTTCTTCAATATTTTATTCTTAATATTGATTTTCTCAATTAACTTAGCGTTAATGACTACAAACATGTTCCTCTGAAAATTGCACCACTCATCATACTCTACGTTATCTAAATTAAATGTTCACTTTTTAAACAACCTATAAGCTTGTATTTCTAAATTACCACGTTTTGAGTATAGATATTGCCTTTCCATATGTAGAATTTTAGTTGAATTATTTAGCCTTTGTTAAAGTTAACATTTTAAGCCAAACACTCGGTTTGTTTTTTAAAAAAGATGAGCGGCTGTTATTGATATGTTCGCCAGATGTTCATGTCGGCTTTCGTTAGTTGCTCCAATATTCACATAGTGAAGTTTCTAGATCAAAAAGAACGTGTAGCGTCCTTAAATATCTCGGTACCTTTCATTTTAAGCCAATTAGCCTTATATTAGATAAAAGCTCATAAATTTGTCAATCAGAAGACCAAAGTAGTTCTTCGACCCCGTCCATTCAATATTGACACAATAGACAAACGATGGTCGCCGACTACAATTTTTTCTTCGGATCAGTTCGTTACCTAGGTGTGATATAAATACACAGCAGCGGTTGATTTTAATTTTATAATTTTTAATCCTCTAATGATGCTGACGTTGTCAGCGAAACGATCGTAAGGTCTTTGAAATATGTGTTGTGGTGATTTGGGTTCTCCAAGTGTACTTATCTGTATCTCGAAACCAAAATGGTTTTAAACATAAATACGACAACAAATCAAAAAGAACTTTTAGTAGAAAATTAAATTATTTATCACAAACGATTGAAAAAAAAATCCACTGTATCTTGAAAATAGAAGGGTTTTGGACATAAGTGTAGAGGAACTGTTTCTATTTATTGATGATTGATATCACGCGGTACTATTCATCTCACTTCTTTCAATGTCACTATATGTATATATATATATATATATATATATATATATATATATATATATATATATATATATATATATATATATATATATATATATATACATATAGTGACATTGAAAGAAGTGAGATGAATAGTACCGCGTGATATCAATCATCAATAAATAGAAACAGTTCCTCTACACTTATGTCCAAAACCCTTCTATTTTCAAGATACAGTGGATTTTTTTTTCAATCGTTTGTGATAAATAATTTAATTTTCTACTAAAAGTTCTTTTTGATTTGTTGTCGTATTTATGTTTAAAACCATTTTGGTTTCGAGATACAGATAAGTACACTTGGAGAACCCAAATCACCACAACACATATTTCAAAGATATATATATATATATATATATATATATATATATATATATATATATATATATATATATATATATATATATATATATACAGGGTGATTCTTTGGCAAAAAAAAGTTTTCATTAAATTTCTCCGTTATGGAATAATTTTAAAAAACGAAATTTTGCAGCTGCATAAGGCTAACAAAATGACAGTTTTAAAATGATTTTATAACCCTATAATGTTATCACAAGAGGGTGAAAAAACCTACCCTTAAATTATTTTTTATCAGTACTTTTTATTGTGTACCGTTTTCTATTAAAAAAATGATTTGGAAAGAAGGATTCATTTAACAACTTTTTTATGTCCTGACATTTTCTCATAAAATTGTTAGTTTCATCACAAAAAAATAAAATATTACTCAGATCGATGTCACATGAATTTACAGAGTGGTTGTTATTTGCTGAAAAAACAAGTACGTGGTAGGCTGTCAAATAACGTCATAATTACACTAATATTAATTGTTCTGGTTGCTGTCAATCTATTGAGAATTTTTTAAACGCTTAGAACAAAAAAGTGAATAAAATGATAAATTATACCAATTCCGAAATGACAGATATGTATTTTGAATATGGCCGTGCTAATGGCAATGGATTAAGAGCACAGCGCTTCTACACTAAGTTATATCCAAATAGAACTATACCCCATCACAGCATATTCGCACGCATTCATCAACGTCTGTAAGAAGAAGGCAAATTTTCAAGAAGTGCCGCCGATTGCAGGCGTTCTAGAGAAGTAAGAACTGTAGCACTTGAAGAGGCTGTCCTCAATTAAATTGAAGAATCTCCTGGTACAACTACAAGAAGAATCGCTCAAGTCTTAAATGCCAGCTATTCCACGGTATTTAGAATTTTAAAAGAACAACTACTGTATCCCTACCATATCCAACGAGTTCAAGGGCTCTTACCTCGTGATTTTTTACCTCGTTTAATCTTTTGTCAATGGATGCTTCGAATGATCACGCAAGTTCCACAGTTCTTATCTCGTATTTTATTTACTGATGAGGCCAACTTTTCACGAGAATCTATTAGAAATTTTCATAATAACCACATACGGTCTGAAGAAAACCCACACGAAATTACGGTATCTCATTTTCAACACCAGTTTTCATTAAATGTATGGCTTGCTGTCATTGGTGATGACTTAATTGGACCATATTTTCCTCCGATAAGACTAAATGGAGAAGTGTACTGTCATCTACTCGAAGAAGAGTTGCCCCTACTTCTTGAAAATATTCCTTTACAAATTAGACAACAAATGTGGTACATGCACGACGCGGCTCCGGCTCATTTTAGTATCAACGCTTGTAACTACTTGAACGAAGTTTACCCAAATCGTTGGATAGGTCGAGGAGGCCCACAGAATTGGCCTGCCCGATCTCCTGAATTGAGTCCGTTGGATTTTTGCCTGTGGGGTTTTCTGAAAACCTTAGTTTATTCAAGTCCTGTTGCAAACATCGATGACCTCAGAAATCGTATTATCGCATCATTATGTGATATTATAAGAAACACACCCGGTATTTTTCATAGAATACGAAGTTCAATGAGAGTCATGCGTTCTCTCCGAAGGGGGGCATTTTCAACATTTATTATGATGATACGTACTGACATTTTGTTAATATTTCTTTTTGTTACTTAGTTTGTTAATTATTAATTATTAATTAGTAGTACAATACCTAGTTGTTCTTTCTTATTATGAATTTTTGGAAATTAGTAAAAGCCAGAACAATACATATTAACATATTAGTGTAATTATGACGTTATTTGACAGCCTATCACGTACTTGTTTTTTCAGCAAATAACAACCACTCTGTAAATACATCTGACATTGATCTGAGTAATATTTTATTTCTTTGTGATGAAACTAACGATTTTATGAGAAAATGTCGAAACATAAAAAAGTTGCTAAATTAATTCTTCTTTCTAAATAATTTTTTTAAATAGAAAACGGTACACACAATAAAAATTACTGATAAAAAATAATGTAATGGTAGGTTTTTTCACCCTCTTGTGATAACATTATAGGGTTATAAAATCCTTTTGAAACTGTCATTTTGTTAGCCTTATGCATCTGCAAAATTTCGTTTTTTAAAATTATTTCATAACGGAGAAATTTAATTAAAACCTTTTTTTTGCCAAAATTTCAAAGGGCTGTAACTTGGAGGAGAAAGGGTTTCAAAAAAAACTTTATAAGAAAGAGACCCCCTATTTTTCGCCAAAGAACCACCCTGTAAAATTTTTCGTATCAATTTAGAAACAGCCTGTATATATATATATATATATATATATATATATATATATATATATATATATATATATATATATATATATATATATATATATATATATATATATATATATATATATATATATATATATATATAAAGTAAAACTGACCCCAAATATGGGTTAAAGGGGGCCTAGTTCGTGCTCATTTGAAGACAATTTTTCGAAATTCTAAAGTCGCGATCTCGTCAATAGCGATTTTTGGTATCAAAATCCGTTAAAAATCAAGGTCCTGTAACTCGGCTATTTTTAAATTGCAAAAAGTGTATAAGAACTTGTGGCAGTAATTGCTGGAGTAGAACCATCACCTAAATGACTGCTCATCATTTCCACACATCTGTATATAAACACGAAAATGGAAACTATCCCTAGGTAGATATTCTAAGGGTTCCTTGTTCGCGTCCATTTGAAGAAAATTTTCAATAATCTCAAAGTTGTTATCTCTACATAAGGGAATTTTGGAACAACATTTGCAAAAAAAAATTTTTTTACTTTTTTTTAAACCGAAAAAAAGTATATATACCTAATCTAGAATTGTATGAACTGTAATTTGATTAGGAGGCTGATAATCAGAATCTTCTTTTGTAAACAAATATGAAAATGCCCCTAGATCTCTAGCGCTGGAATTCCAAATTAGTTTCCAAAATATTAAAATTATAAAGATTTTCTTGTAGACAGATCTGCCAACTGTAAATTTGTGCAGCAAGCAGTTTTATAACCTTACGTTTTTTAGTGAATTTGCTTAAAAAATTCACCATTGAGGAGATCCCGACTTTTGAATTTTGAAAAAATTTCTTCAAATGAGCGCTATTTAGGACCCCTGGAACTCAAATCTGAGGTCGGTTTCAGACTTTATATGTTTATATATATATATATATATATATATATATATATATATATATATATATATATATATATATATATATATATATATATATATATATATATATATATATATATATATATATATATATATATATATATATATATATATATATATGTGTCACAGCTATAAGTAAAAAAATAATGGACCGATTTTGATAAAACTTGGTGAGTGGCAAGTGGCTTGGATAAGCTCGTTAGCCAGGAAAATCTGCTGAGGTTTTCCCGGAAATTTTTGGATTTTCTTTAGAAAAAAATTTATATCTCCGGAATTAACAAAGTAAGGGCAATCAAATTTGGTACACGGGTTTATATCATTATATGTAAGTCACCTACCAAAATTTAGCTATGTAGGTTAAAGGACAAAAAGTTACAGGCATTTAAAGGAAAATAAATTTGGGTTTTCATCAAAACTTCAAAGTCGCGATTTAAAACGTCAAAATTGGTAATATTTAGGCAATGCACCTGAAACTAATATGAGCTATGAAAGGAAAATGTCTCAAGAAGAGTGTTTTACAAAGCCTGAAGTCGTAGTTTAAATCGTCATTGTCCTTCATTTTACTAAAATATTCCCAAAAAATTCATTTCAAATAGAGCATTTCTCTGATGCTTTGGCAGTAGTGTTGGCTATAGAGTTTATCGGTTAATGGTATATCATTTTTGTCGAGTTTTCGTAAAAACTCTTAAAGCTCAATATATCCGTTATTATGCAAGATACGAAAAAAAATGTATACATTAATTATAGGATGTCTTGAGCTACATCTTAAAAACTATTTATACAATTACAGAGTGGCCCATAAGTCGTTGGTGATTCAAATTTTCTTTTTTTTTTAATTGAACACGCCATATGTTATTGCATTTTTGCATTTTCATCGAAATATAATACATCTTTGTAAGAAAATAAATTCGGGGCGCAGCAAGTGCGTTATGCTAGCGAATTTTCATTAAATGCTTCAAATTTGAATAGCTCAATTTTCTATTAACCTATAAGGTTGAACAAAAAACCAGTTTTTTCGGGAACACTTTAAGTTTACTTGCGGAAATGTTTGTACATTTTTAAACAATAAAGTTATTTTGATGAAACATGGCACATTGTTTCTACTATATAGCTTATACTGGTAACCAAATTTGATGCCTGCTTTCTTAAAAAAAAACATATTTGCTATTAAAAACATTTTAATGAAAATTCACTTCCATAACGCACTTGCTGCGTCCAGACTTTTTTTGCAATAATTTAAGCAATCTGTGTTTCGAAAAAGGCTTTTAAAAAACTACATAAACTACATAAACTGGTTCTAAAATCAGTGTACGTGATTTACTTGCGTCTGTATTGGTTGCAAAAAGACCAAACAAATATTATTCTGTTAACAATAAACTAAAACTCACGTATGTAACAAAAATTAGACTTACCCAACATTTTCACCACTCTGTTTTGTGCAGCTGTGTTCCTTCGATTGGCGCCGGCCTCGCCCGTTGAATTACTGGTTTCAGATGGCGGTCTTTTCGACATCGATATTGTCCTCGACTTTCTCAGTTGCAACCCGATTAGCACATACAGTACTGTTATTAATGTCATAGGCCCTACGAAGAATAAAAACGTCGAAATTTCAAACGCGTGCTCGAATATGTTCCACACAACAGTGCAATGACTAATTATTATTTCGTCCCTTGTGTCGACTTCTACACCAAATTGTATCGCCTGAGGAACAGCCAAACCTAAAGCCACTATCCAGATGGCCACAATGTATCTTATAGCACGAGACAGCTTAGACATCGTGTGCGACAGGAACGGATGACATATCGCTAGGTAACGTTCAACTGTGAAAGCTGTTATTGTTAAGACTGTGGCGTTTGCTGCAGTTTCAGCAGCGAAACTTTGCAGGATACAGAAAGCCTCGCCGAAGATGTACACGTCCGGACACCACATCCGGTACATTTCTGGAGGCAATGCCGACACTAGTAACAACATATCAGAGATGGCCAGGCTGAAGAGATAGAAATTGGTCGCAGTGTGCATTGATTTGTTTCTTGAGATTACTACACAAGTGCTTACATTTCCGACTACCCCTGTGACGAAAATTATACCGTAGATCACTGTTATTGGAATCACTAGTGGTAAAGGATACAGAAAAGATTCATCTTCAATTGTATTGTTGAAAATTGTAGCCATGTATTCTCGGCAAGTCTCTAGGGAGGTATTGGTGTCTGAAACATTCAAGCATAGCTTGGTAATATTGTCCTGGATCAAGCTTGTTGTGTTTTCTGCTGTCATTTTTAGCAAATAATACACGGAGCACTATTTTTAAAACACTGATTCATCACACACACTATACACTGGAGTCTTTTCACCATCTCTGGAGGAATGTATCGTGTCGAGGTTCATACAATCTGAAAATTAAATATATCATTTTTATTTAAATAAAAAAAAAATTAAGTAAAATAAATTATGTGCTTAAAAATATAGTTAAAAAAGCAACAGTAATAAAATAAAAATGGCTGTGGCTTGTGTTATTTTGCGTCACTTAATTTTTCTACACTTTAATCAAAATATATTGGTTATCAAATTTAAAATATTTGATTCATTGAAAGATTGATTAGATTAGGAAGTTTTAGAATTTCTGACTTACGGAAGATTTATTATTTATTATTAAACGATCGATATAAAAGATCGTGACTAAAAATGTGGAAAAGAATGCTTACTCCTTTTTTGTCCCTGAAAATGTAGAATAATGAATATTAGATCGCTTTCGGTTTAAAGGCAAAAATGGAAGCTGTGACCTGTTAAAATAAAGCACCTAATTTCGTGTGACTCCTTAGGTGAATTTATGCGATCGAGAGCGAATTTTTGAATATAAAACAGGCAAGACTCTCCATGGACAACGCGCGAATGCCGGTGAAATGAATTGACAGTGAACGTGGAATCTCGCTTAACTTTGCTATGTTGTCTGGCATGCGGTGTAACCCCACTCTAATGATTATTTTGATCCGGCTTTGGGATACTATAAACCAATATTTATGATGTAAATAGAGAAAACGAATCCATGTAAATTTATATGTAGCGAAATTTTAGCAAGTTACATTAACTTTGAAAATTTCAGACGCTTAAATTGATTTAGGTTAGATCAGATATGTATTTAGTGTCTGTGGATATGTGAGCGTTTTTAACGCATATATTATATTTTTAAGCGGCTTAGTAAAATTCAGATATAGGGAGCAGAGTTTTTGTTACAAAGATTGCTGGTTCGTATACAGGATGATTTACATATTACATATAGACTTGGAGACTACTTCTCTGGCTTCACTGTTGGTTTGCGTTTCTGTAAATGAAGGACGTAGCCAGCGCGTAAACTAACTGGAGCAAGTGGCGCTTCTGAATTCTAGATATGTTCTCGGGCCACTTGCTCCAGTTAGGTTACGCGCTGGCTACGTCCCTTATTTACAGAAACGAAAACCAACAGTGAAGCCAGAGAAGTAGTCGCCAAGTCTGTATGTAACATGCAAATCACCCTGTATACGCACCAGTAAACTTTGTCCAAATGTCCGCTGATTACAGTTTTAAACCTATTTCCGAGGTTCATTCAAATTTCTATACACACACGCACACAAATATATATATATATATATATATATATATATATATATATATATATATATATATATATATATATATATATATATATATAGAAAACTCAAAAAATAATGGACCGATTTTGATCAAATTTGGTGAGTATTTTTCTTTTCCAAAGTGGCTTGGACAAGTTCGTTAGGCAGGAAAATCGGCCCAGGTTTTGCGTTTTCTTTCTGGAAAAAATTCTATCTACGGAGATACAAAGTTAGGGCAACCAAGTTTGGTACGCGCGGTTGTGTTATAAATAGTGACCCACGTACCAAAATTTAGGTTTATAAGTTAAAAGGCAAAAAAGTCTGGATGCAGCAAGTGCGTTATGGTAGTGAATTTTCGTAGAAACAATCTAGCACCAAAATTTTTTTTGATAACTTCTTTTTATTGTAAAATATAAATCTAAATTTTGGTGTATAGTTTACTTCTTATATCATAAATCTACGTACAAATTTGGTTACCATAACTTTTTATTTTTGGACATAAATTTTTTTTTCAAAACAAACTCCCAATTTTCCCGGAAAACCTAGTCCGGTTTTCCTGGCTAACGAACTTGTCCAAGCCACTTACAAATGGAAGATGCAAGCCAAATTTGATCAAAATCCACCCATTAACATATAAACATATAAAAATTGAAACTGACCCCGGATATGGCTTTAAGGGGCCCTAGTTCGTGCTCATTTGCAAAATCTTTTCAAAATTCAAAAGTCGGGATCTCCGAATTAGTTAATTTTTTCTGCAAAATTTACTAAAAGTTATAGGCATTTAAATTTTTTGCGGTTTTCCTCAAAACGTCGAAGTCGCGATTTTAAACGTCAAAATTCGCAAGATTTGGGCAAAAAACTGAAACAAGTGCGCGGTCTCTTCAATAACGATTTTATTCTACGAAAATTAGCTAAAAATTATAGACCGTTAAACCATAAAATTAACTAAACGTACAGCTCGAGCATCAACTTAACTAAACCTACAGCCAAAGCATCAGAGAAAGGGTCTATTTGAAATGAATTTTCTGTAAATAATTTAGTAAAATGAAGGACAATGGCGGTTGAACCTGAAACTTAAGAGTTTGCGGAATACTCCTCTTGTGACGTTATCATTACATAATCTGTATTTCTTTCAGGTTCTTTGCACAAATGCTGCGAATTTTGACGTTTCAAATCGCGACTATTTCTTTAAATGCCTAAGACTTTTTTCTCTTTTAACTTACAGACCTAAATTTTGGTAAGTGGGTCACTGTAATACAAAGACGCGTACCATACTGCCCTTAGTTTGTTATCCCCGGAGATATAATTTTTTTCCGAAAGAAAACAAATAATTTTCCGGATAAACCTAGGCTGATTTTCCTGGCCAACGAACTTGTCCAATCTACTTGCAAAAGTAAGGTACTCACCAAATTTGATCAAAATCAGCCCATTAATTTTTGTGTTATCGGTGTGATATATATATATATATATATATATATATATATATATATATATATATATATATATATATATATATATATATATATTTAAACTGACCCTGGATATGGGTTTTAGAGGGGTTATAATTTGCGCTCATTTGAAGAAATTTTTTCAAAATTTAAAAGAGGTGTTCTCCTCAATGGTGAATTTTTTAAAAGAAAATTCACTAATAGTCTAGTAGTAGATAAGCGTTGTAATGCTCAAGCTTTTAGAAAGCACTTAACATATTGTAAATTTTAAGGCGGTCATGGGTGTTTGGATAATGTGACAAACCACATAAAAGTTAGCGTGTAGTTATTACATTATGTGATAATTATCATGAAGTCAATAAATTTTTTTTTTTGGTGTTATCTTGAAAGCATTTTGTCGGAAATGTCAGTTCACAGGTCCAAGGAATTATTATTCATTTTTTGTCACATCAGGGCGCAAAAACAGCCGATATTTGGCGTCCATTGACTACACAACAGTTTGGCGACAAAACGGTCTCAAGAACTCAAGTCAATGACTGGCATAACAAATTTTTACGTGGCCGAGAATAACTGGTAAACGAGGGTCATGCACGCCGACCTCGGGCAAGCATTAGTGAAGCGTGAAAAAAACGCTCGGCCACATACAGCTGCTATAATTCATTGAAAAACATAGAACAACACGCTATAGCCCGGATTTGTCACCTATGACTACCACATGTTTAAACCAGTCAAACAAGAACTTGGATGGCGCCGTTCTGAAGACGAACAAGTCGTGGAAGCGTTTGTGTGCAGTTGGTTAGAGACAGGACCAAATTCATTTTTCGAAACCGATGTGAAAACACTGCATTTTTTTTGGGTAAAATGTATTCATAAATAGAAAGCCTACTTAGAAAAATGAGACATTCAAAAATGTTCTTACTGTGTAAATAAATTTATTTAAAAAAATTCGGTTCATATTTTATTCAACCTGTATACAACCCACACTGGATGAGATAAGTTGAAAATAAACTAGTATGGAGGATAGATGTTTCGGAAGGTGTTGTTGGTAATCATGTCGTTGGCCCTCATTTCTTTGAAAATACATTAAATTTACAAAGTTACCTTGAATTTCTCCAGTTAAAACTGCCCAAGTTGCTTGAATGCGTGAACTTAGATGTAAGTATGATGTTTCAGTAGATTGCGCGAGATAAATAGAGCCACAACAACAGGCTATTGTGCAACAATGTATCCTGGCCTCCTTAGAAACCGCAGTGTCATCATAATAGTGAAGTGGCGCCTGTAGGAATGCAGGCGTAAAACCAGCAAGTGTAAACGGAATATCTCCGGTGACATTCAGCATTAGCAGATCCAGGTCACCTCCAGAGACAATAGTGCCACGCCTGGAGGGGAAGCCTATAAATAGGATAAGCACCGAGATAGGAGTGTTCATTGCTTGTTTCCTAGTTAGTCTGGCACATGGCGTGTCAAGTATTTTAATATCACTTATATATATATAATTTTTGTCTCATTATTGTATTAAGTAATCATTGTGTTTAAGTAATAATAAATTGTTTAAAAAAGTTAATTGTCTTAACGCTAAAGTTAAGTGGCGCAGTCGTTAGTATTGGTTAAGAAACCGAAAGAATATCGATTTCTAAGCGTATCGACGCCCAATAACCAATTAGAACCAAGTTACGCAGAAGTCATAGCCAAGCAGCCAAATGGGAGCAGAAACCATCATAGTATTGTAAGTTGTTTACTGCTATCCAATTTCACATTTTCCTGCCATATTTTTCAATTGTATGTGTGTGTATTGATATAATTATATGTCAGACTCAGAAGACGAGTCACAAAGCTTAGGGAATATTGAGTACAGATTGAGATCGATAAGTATAAGCGATAATATCGCAACAGTAACTAATTCAAATAGTAGTAATAGTAGTAGCAACATGACTGACCAGTTCAAAGAATTTTTCTTAAAAGCTATTCCCGAATTTGACGGGCAACCAGCTAATGTGGGTAATTTTTTAAAGTCATGCGACCTCGTAATGAACCAATTTTATATGCCAAACGAGAATTTATATATGAATCATTTCTTATTAAATTACATTCAAACAAAACTAACGGAAACAGCAAGGCTTATAATTAACACTAAGTTAATAAACACATGGACCGACTTGAGAAGCGCTATTGTGGACAATTTTTGCGATCAGCGCGATTCTAGTAGCCTACTTGCAGAACTATTCACCTTGAAACAAAGGAATGCGGAAGATGCCCTTGCATTCGCTAACAGATGCAGGCATATCGAACAATTACTCATATCTAATCTAATAGCTAACGAACAGAACGAAGGCGTTAAAGTAATAAAAATGAACATTTACCAGGAACAAACATTAAAAGCATTTTTAGGCGGAATTAGGAACCCGTTAGGTCTAGCTCTTAGAAGTAGGTCACCAGGAAGCATAGAAGACGCCCTAAAGTTTGTATTCGCAGAAGAAAATTTCGATTATAGGGACAAAACAGTACAAAAAAATTTTAATCAGAATAGGTCAGACGGACAAAAATTCTTTCCAAGACAAAATAACGCACCGTTTAACAATGTGCAGTTTCAACGACCATTTCAACCTAATTTCAGACCTTTTCAACAACACAATAACCAACAACATAACCCAACGAACTTTCAACCTAATTTTAGACCATCTCAGCAACAAAATAGACCGCAATATAATCAAACGAGTTTTCAAAATAGACAAAATCCGCAATTTATGAATAGAACTAATTTTTCAAACAATTTTAGACGACAGAATTTTAATAACCCACAGGGACAAAACCCTATAATTAACAATAGGAACTATCACGAACCAATGGAAGTAGACAGCTCGAATACGAGGTTGTCACAAAGACGAGCAGCCCCATTACATAATACAGAGTTTAGCGATTACAACGTAACCAACGAAGATTACGAATCAAATAGCATAGACTACGAAACCAACGATACAAATTACGCAAATTATGAGGCAAACCAGGGAAATTCACCTGCTGACGAATACGATAACCAACACGGAAATTTTCCCATCGCGAGCACCTCCCAATACGACACGTAGTCGACGTACTTAATATTAATGATTTAAATAGGTTACCATATATAGAAATTAAAGAAATTAGAGGAAAATTATTGATAGACAGCGGATCGTCGAAAAATCTATTAAACCCAACAATAGCCCATCAAGATTTCGCAAACAAAATAAGGACACAACCCTTCATGATTCGGACCCCGCACGGAACTTCGACTCACTCAGAACGCATAAATATCACCCTTAAATCAATTTCGAACAAGGCACAAGAATTCTGCCTTTTCGAATTTAACCCTTTATATTCAGGTCTCATTGGAATCCAATTCCTAAGGGACAATGAAGCCAGAATAGATTTTAAAAACGAAGTCATGCATCTAGGAAAGCAAATCATTAAAATTCAATACCCTCAATTAAACAATGTCAATCAACCGGCAAGAATAAAAGCCAAAGCAGATGGTTCACAAGACCCAGATACTACAGCCACTGTAAACAATATCATAACAAAGGAGTACTTCAATTGTAATGGAGAACTTGAACTCGTAAATTACATGTTAGCGCACAAGGACGAAGATAATGAAACACCGCGGAACCTACAGACTAGCCGATTACGTAACCAATATAAGTATCACGTTACAGATGAACGTAAGCGCAGCTCAAGGACGCCCACTATATCACAAGATAATGTTATATCGACAATTCAACCATATAATACGAATACTCGACATACAGGGAGCGAGCAAAAACAGATTAACTGCGAAAACATTATAATGGAACAAATAGACGTAAATTATTTAAACGATGAGGAAAAACAGTTGTTATTTAATTTGTTATCAGAATATAAGGACATATTTTTAAACAAGGACGAACCATTGACGCACACAAATGCTATAAAACATAGAATAAGGACCATTGACGACATACCAGTCCATTCTAAATTATATAGATATCCATACATACATAAACCGGAAGTAGATCGACAAATAAATGACATGCTAAGGCAAAAATAATCAGGAAAAGTCACAGCCCATACAGTTCACCCATTTGGGTCATATCAAAAAAACTAGACAAGTCAAATAAACAAAAATGGAGGATTGTAGTGGACTATAGGAAACTAAACGAGAAAACAATACCGGACAGACACCCAATTCCCAAAATAGATGAAATACTGGACAAAATTGGACGAGCTCAATATTTCTCGACAATCGATTTGATTTCTGGATATCACCAAATTGAAATGGACCCCCGGGACATAGAAAAAACGGCGTTTACCACCGATACGGGACACTGGGAGTACACTAGGATGCCGTTTGGGTTATCAGGGGCTCCAGCGACCTTTTCCAGGCTCATGCAGAACGTGTTAGAAGGTCTAATTGGCCAAACATGCCTTGTATACATGGATGACGTCATAGTTTTCTCCACGTCATTACAAGAACACATAGAGAAACTAAAACTGGTATTCGAACGTTTCAGACAAAGCAACTTAAAGATCCAGCTAGACAAAAGTGATTTCCTAAAGAAGGAAGCCGAGTTTCTGGGACACGTCGTGAGCCCAGACGGGATCCGTCCGAATCCGAGGAAACTAGACGCAATAAGGAAATTCCCGATACCAAGAACCCAAAAAGAAATTAAATCATTTTTAGGACTAGTCGGATATTACAGAAAATTTATTGAAAATTTCGCACACGTCACGAAACCACTAACCAAGTGTTTAAAAAAGAATTCTAAAATAGACGTTAATAACGAGGAATACATTGGTGCCTTTAACTCATGTAAATACATCTTAATGAATTCACCCGTGCTTATACCACCCGATTTCTCTAAGGATTTTATACTAACAACCGACGCTTCAAACGTGGCGATAGCGGGCATATTAAGCCAAGGGGAACCCAATTCAGACCACCCGATAGCCTATGCCAGTCGTACCTTAAACGAAACCGAATCTAGGTATAGCACCATAGAGAAGGAATTGCTAGCCATCGTGTGGGCAACTAATTATTTCCGTCCATACTTATACGGACGCAAATTCACTATATATACGGACCATAAACCATTAAAATGGCTATTTTCGTTAAAACAACCAAATTCAAAATTACTCCGTTGGAGATTAAAATTAGAAGAATACGAATTCAAAATTGAATACAAGAAAGGAAAGCTGAATTGCGCAGCGGACGCCCTTTCTCGAGTAGAGATCCACCCCATAGATATAGACAACCAATCAATGGCCAACAATGTCGACGAGGAAGAAGAAATAATAGAAATAGAGGACGACGAAGGTGTAATAGAAATAAACGAGGACGAAACAGCTAATTCAAATGCGGATTCTTACTCAGCACCCGGTATACCAATATTAGAGGAAGAAATTATTAACAGTAAAACAAATCAAATAGTCTTTAAAAACACAGACAAACCAGAAATATTCTCAGTAAGGAAAGACAAACGAAACTTTATTTATGCAAACTTCAATTTAAATGACCCCAATCAAATAGAAAAATTTATAAAGGAATACTGTTTACCACAAAGAAAATATTATTGCCTTTTCGTAAATGAACAAGATTACGAACTAGTCAGTTCGGCAATCAACAAAAACTTTAATAATGTAGAGTCACCAAAATTTTATAGATGTTTAGAAATGAGGGAAGAAATCCAGGAAGACGAGCTAACGGATATGATAGTCAAATATCATCAGGGTAAGTCCAACCATCGCGGGGCTGAGGAGACTTACTTAAGAATAAAGAGAAAATACTATTACCCCAATTTAAAGAAACACATAGAAGAATATGTAAAAACGTGTGAGCTGTGTAAAACGTGCAAATATAACAGGAACCCGGTACAGATAGCATTAGAACACACTCCAACAGCATCCAAACCTTTAGAAACACTCCACGTAGATACGTTCCAAATTGAACGAGCAATATTTTTAACCATATTGGATCCATTCAGTAAATTCGGCCAAGCATTTCCCATCAAAAGCAAAAACGCTACAGAAATTGCAAAAAACTTAATTAAATACTTTTCACAGTACGGAGCGTGTAAAACCCTAATTGCGGACCCAGGAACGGAGTTCTCGAATTTAGTAGTAAAAGAACTACTAGAGACATACCAAATAGAATTGCACACCACAACACCCCAAAACCCCGAATCAAACGGACCCATAGAACGATTTCACAGCACCATCATTGAACATTATCGATTATTTAAGGAGAAATTCAAAAATATGAAACCCATAGAATTAATACCCTACTGTATATTCGCCTATAATTCCACGATACACTCACAAACACTAAAACCACCATTCGACTTAATATTCGGCTATATACCGGAAATGTTTAACTACGACCCGGAAGTAATAATTACGCAAGAGTATAACGTACAACACAAAGAAATTATGAAAATCATCTACGAAATGGTTAGAAGTCGCATAGAAACGTCAAAACAAAAAACCTTACAACGAACTAATAAAAACACGAACCAGCCGTTCAAGGAAGGCGACGTGGTATACAAACAGATACCACCGGGATTTCATAAAAAACATAAAAACCCCTTTTCAGGACCCTATTCAATAATATCCTTATTAGAACATAACAAAGCTATTCTAATAAACCATAAAAATGACGAACAGACAATAGCACATCTAAGAAATTTACGTCTTGCAGGTTCCTTGCCGCAGGAATAACAGCCCAAATACAAGACTTGACGGACAATCCAGGTATGCTGCCAAAGAAATTAGGTACAGCATACACAGAGACTAGCAGCTGGAACTTGATACATATACATGACCTGACACAACTACACGAAGACTATAACCAAATAAAAAGACATTACATAAACACAGTTACGTCTATGACAAAAGATTACCACGACGAATACCATAATTTTATACTAACATTAAATTTTACTATAGATAATATAGACGATACATTTTATAGGATATTCTTAGGGAGAGATAACATCAATGAGAGACAGAGACGGGGCATAATCAATGGGCTAGGATCGATATTTAAATCAATAACTGGCAATCTCGATTCACAAGATGGCGAACGTATATATCAGGCAATAGAAATATTAAGTACAGACCAAAACAAAATTCATGATCTTTTTAAATCGCAAAATTCGGTAATGCTAGAAGCAATTGGAGAGTTCAATAAAACGATCGTAGGGTTGAGTCACAATCAGGGCACGATAATAAATAGAATAAACGAGTTAGGTAACACAGTTGATAGCCTTAGGAGCGAACAACTAACGCACTATCATCGCATCAAAATCCTAGAGCTGCTGACCCAGCTGGGACATTTATTGAATAATATTCAAGAATTAGCACTCACAACTGAGAATGCAATCACTTTTTCAAAATTAGGAATTTTTCACACATCCATATTAAAACCAAAATTTATAATAAAAGAAATCAATAGAATACAAAAATACGTAACAAATGCCAAACTAATAACAACCACTGATCTGAATCTGTATGAAAAAATATTCAAAATAAAAGCAGTACAAAATAAATTCCAAATTATATTTCAAATAGAAATACCTCTAGTTGAAGAATCAGAATATGATTACTATCAGTTATACACATTACCTGTCCCAAAAAATCCACACACCTTTACCATGATAATCCCTAGAACCAAATACTTGATCCTAAGCAGTAAACAATATGCCTTTCGAAATGAAGAATGTCAAAATTTAAAGAACAAATTATATTTCTGCCAAGACGACAATCCAACAGCCATGAATGATCAGAACCCATGTGAAATAAAACTAATAAAATTTCAAAAGCCTATCGATAATTGTAACCAAGAATTAGTCAAAATTAAACAAACCACAGTTTCGAGATATGGAACCAGTCAATACATCATCTTAGCGCCAGAAGAGACAAACGCCATGATAACTTGCCGGGAACAAGAGTGGACCAATATCATCAAGGGTACCAAATTGGTCAACCTCCAACCAAACTGCCAATTGAAAGTAGGAAACAAAATTTATAAAACCGGCCCCACTACAGCGGAAACACAACAACTATTCAATCTCCCCAAATTAGAAACCACCACTACGAAGGAAGAAACAAATTACGAAAAGGTACCCGAACTCAAATTAGACAACGTACAGCTGCATAACATCGAGCAGATCCAACACCAACTCCAAAACATTAAGAAAAATATACCAGGCCGAATGGAACTACCATTACATCACCTGAGTATATGGACCATATTATTGTACGTGGCTATTTTAACCGCCATCGTAATGATAGCCGTCAGATGGGGAGTCATAAGAAGAAGAACCACTAGAAGAACTACGAAGATCAACCCAAGAACCGACAAGGGAGAATTGAAGATCAACCCAGGAACCACCGAAGCCGGATTTCCCTTGAAAATCCGGAACGAACCGTAGCTTCGTTCTTCAAAGGGGGGAGGAGATAAATAGAGCCACAACAACAGGCTATTGTGCAACAATGTATCCTGGCCTCCTTAGAAACCGCAGTGTCATCATAATAGTGAAGTGGCGCCTGTAGGAATGCAGGCGTAAAACCAGCAAGTGTGAACGGAATATCTCCGGTGACATTCAGCATTAGCAGATCCAGGTCACCTCCAGAGACAATAGTGCCACGCCTGGAGGGGAAGCCTATAAATAGGATAAGCACCGAGATAGGAGTGTTCATTGCTTGTTTCCTAGTTAGTCTGGCACATGGCGTGTCAAGTATTTTAATATCACTTATATATATAATTTTTGTCTCATTATTGTATTAAGTAATCATTGTGTTTAAGTAATAATAAATTGTTTAAAAAAGTTAATTGTCTTAACGCTAAAGTTAAGTCGCGCCTTCATGTTCCTCGCGTAAAGTTACCAATTATACAAACAGCAAATATAATACATGTAGTGGGCGATTTTCTAGGATTAAGTAGCCTGCTAGGTCACCTGATCTTACAATAATTGACATTTTCGTATGAGAATATGTGAAAGGTCGGGCATATCAATGGCCTCCAATTACTCTAGAAGACATGCAAGTTTGCATATTGATGCTTTTTTTATGACACAAAAACTTGAAAATACAAACTAAAAAATGGCTTAAGGGAGAAGCCATATGTTTTATTATTATAAAAAATTCTCCATATAACTCAGACGTCTTCTTGTTTCAGGATTTAATACCAAACAGCCTTTTAGTTTTGATTTGTGTTCATGTTGTTTTCATCTTGATGTTGAACATCTAATTACTTTACTTCATTTTTTAATCATTTTCATGATTTTTTTGTTAGTTTTGTTTTCATGTCAGCTCTATTGTGAACATTCATTGTATTCTTAAGCTCGATTTAATTCAAGGTGGTTTATTATTTTTTTTAGTTTATTCATTATTCAACCTAAAGACACTTTTTTAAGTGGATCCTTCATTCACAAATCTGTTTTGTGCATCACAACCCTTAGCGTTGGTAAATAATTAAAATATAAAATTCGACAACCATTTATTTATCTTTGCAAATAACGTGTTTACAGTTTTTCAGGAATATAACCTTAAATTTTTATCTGTTAAGTCATATCAAATTTTGTGATAATATATAGGGTCCCATGAGAAAAAATAAAAGTTTGATATGTCAGCCTAAGATGGGAAATCCTGCATTTATAATACTATACCAAGGTTATGCAGTACATGGTTTCTTAAATTTCTGTGAAGATAATTTGTTCGTATCACTAAAAATAACGAAGGTGTTTCCCAGTTTTGCTAGGCTTGGCCTCCTGTATAAAATTTCTGAACGTCACAACGTCTGGGTTAGACATATTTCCAAGGTAGAAAAGAACAGAACAAGGCTATACTCCAGACTGAATTTTAAAAGGGGCTTTTACCTAATAAAAATTCAGTCAGACTTGTTCTGTTCTTTTCACCTTGGAAAAATCTTGTGTAAAAGGCGAATACTACTATTTAAGTAACATTTATAATCTGGGTATTGCATCCTGTTTCTGATACTTCTAATACATTCCTTTTTACAGGTTTTGAAAAATTTTACTACATACCACATGTTATATTGGACTTATAATAAGTAAAAGAAATGTGAAAAGGCCAGAATTGGAACTGTAATACTATTTCTGTTATTAATGAAAATATATTAAACTGATCACAAAAACACCTTTTTGATACTACCCTCGACTTTACTCAATGCAATAAAGTCAAAACTATTCACGCGGGTCCAAGCACCCAACAATTGGTAAACAGAAAAAAACACACGTGTCTAATTGAAAACATTCTTATTTTTACACAAAGGCAACGTTATGTTTTCAGCCAAACAACATATGATATATAGAGTTGCGACAACCGACCATGGGAATTGGTGCATAGCAACAACGTACGAGCCGTCAGCGTACTGAGGTTGCCTTTCACATGGGAACAACAGTTGGTGCAGTGAATTCTTCATCACGATGGCATACATGTAGAATCTGTTTAAATTCACATGGGAACGACTGTTGAAGCTGTGTCATTGACAATGAAGATTCTAAAAAGGAGACACGTAGCTGACAGCGAGGAAACCAGAGAATGCCATTACTAGTTTAGTCGTAGTTAGAATAAGAAGTTTTGTACTTTATATTAAAACCTCGTTAAAATTAAATAGTGACCAATAAATAAGTTTAATTAATCGATTATTTAATATCAATCAATTAACTGGCGCAGTCGATAGGATTCGTTGATACGAGGATGACAAAAATAGTAGAGCCGTTTTGTTTCAACAGTTAAATGGGCAAAAACATGAAAATCAAGCAAAGGAGACAAGCATTGCACATGCCTATTAGATAGCAACCATTGCGATTCGTGAAAGAAACACGTATCAGCGAAATATGTGGGTCCAATAAAATAAGATGAACGTCGTAGCAACTTTAATTCTCTAAGTGTTGCTCATAATTCATTCTTCTATTTATATATTTTAGGTAATCCTTGATTTATTAGCTTCACATATTTTTTGTTGTCTTTTCGTTTTCGCCTTCATAATTACAAATAATGTTTCAATATAAATAATGACAGGTGTTAATGATATTAAAACCTTATATAACTAGACAATTTCCCAAATCAATCAATAAATAAGAAAATCACAAGGTCACCAAATAAACCACATATGGCACTTCTAATAAAATTTAAGGTACCTAAATAATATACATTTGTTTGGTGTAAATTTCAGGCAAATAAATATGTTTTTAAATTTTATAAGCATTTTTGGAGACGCCTCGAAAGAAATATTATTTAGAGGATCCTAAAATTGACAGTTTGATCGAGTCCATTTTAAATAAACTGGCAAGCAGAGCGGCCAGTTGAATATATTCAACATTCAGAATCACATCTTGGCTATCAAGTAAAAATGGTCTGGCTTTATGCTTTACTGATCGCAAGGCATATATTGAGTGCTTGCTGCATCCAGAATTTAATAAACATGGGGCCGTTAGAAAATAAATAACATCTAGATTTTCACATAAAATCCAAGAGAGTTTATTTTTAACCAAATTTAACCAGCGTATTCAAAAAGAAAATGAAAATGGACAAAGATAATTAATTACTACGATCTGTACTACTATAAAATTTGCCACTTTACTTATATTGAAATTCCCTATTTTTTTCTTATTTTGAAATGGATTATTATGTAGGTAGAAGTAACAACTTAAATGACGGCAGTCCATTCCATCCAAATAATTAACAATTAAAAACCAATCAACTATCCATAGCAAAGAATCCCAATTATTAAATACATGCTTTAACGGAAAGTTTCCAAAATCATAGAATTACATATATTAATAATCCAAAGTCAAATAATCAACCCATTTTCTAATTTCTAAGAATTTATATCATTGAAGACAACCTTTATACCCAGCTCTACGATAAACCCATGTATTCAAGCAAATCTATTAAAAAGTCTGGACGCAGCAAGTGCGAATTTTTATAGAGCTGTGTTTAATGTCAAATATGTTGCTTTTTTAATGAAATACATCAAATTTAGTAGAAAGCATAACGTTTATAGTAGAAACCATGTACCATATTCCATATAAATACTTCTATTGCTTGAGAATGTACAAAAATTTGCCGATTATAAACTTAAAATTTTTCCGAAAAAACTGGTCAGACTTTCCTGCCCAACGAATCTATCCAACCAATTCAAACAAAAACTACACCTGCCGAGATATAATTATTCACAGAAAACTTTCTGACAGAAATAAAAAAGGTCTCATGGAAATTTGCAAATTATTTGCCTGACAAAAAAATGTACTTCTTTTTTTACAAAGATTGGCTGGGTACCTAGTCTTACACGAAAATTAAAACCAATTTTTTTTACACTCAAATTTGCTAAGCAACTTTTTTTTTTAGAAAAATTCTAAAACAATGGTTGCTCGTGAATCCGCAAAAAAATTTTTACAACAATTTATTAAATAATCAATTACTAGCATCACACAAATTTTATAAAAATTGCGAAAACATTGAAAAAATTCCTGAGAAAACAAATATATTTTCTATACGAAAATTTGCTGAAAAAAATACACACATTTCAAATTACGTACCAACGCTGTAATTGAAATTTAAAAATATTTCAGGGCGCAGCAAATGCGTTATGGTTGCGAGTTTTCATTAAATGTTTCCAATTTGTATAACTAAATTTTCTATTAGCCTGCAAAGTTGAATTTTGGTATGCAGTAAACTATTTATGAGATCAACGTATCAAAATTTTTTTTTCGGGAAAATTAAATCACGTAAACAAATAAAAAAATCACAGAAAGTACAGCAAACAAATACAGTATATATTTAAAAGTGATTACAGTGTAGTGCAACATTCCAAACGATTTATATATATATATATATATATATATATATATATATATATATATATATATATATATATATAAACATTAGCATAAAAAATGAAACTGACCCCAAATATGTATTCTACAGGGCCTAGTTTGCGCTTATTTGAAGAAGTGTTTTCAAATTCAAATGACGCGATCCCCTCTTATAACTTTTCTACGAAAATTCACTAAAATTCAAATTGTCGTCATTTAAAATTGATTATATGCACTGAAATGGCCAAAATTATCAAAGAAGAAGCCGATAACTAATGATTAAATACCAGCATATAAGAAACTTAAGAATATCTAAAAATAAATTATTACTGGTCAAATATGAAAAAAGTTAGGTACGCAGCAAGTGCGTTATGGTAGTAAATTTTCATAAAAATGTTTTTAATAGCAAATATGTGTGTTTTTTCAGAAAGCAGGCATCAAATTTGATTACCAGTATAATATATATAGTAAAAAGAATGTGCCATGTTTCATCAAAATAACTTTATTGTTTGAAAACGTACAAAAATTTCCGAAAGTAAACTTAAAGTGTAACCGAAAAAATCAGTTTCTTGGTCAACCTTATAGGTTAATAGCAAATTGAGCTTTTCAAACATGAAGCATTAAACAAAATTCGCTACCATAACTCACCTGCTGCGTCCAGAATTTGTTTACTTACACACATGCATTATATTTCGATGGAAAATACAAAAACATAAGGCGTTTTCGACCAAAAAATATTTGTATCACCAACGACTTATGGGCCACCCTGTGATTGTAGAAATATTTTTTTAAGATGTAGCTCAAGACACCCTATAATTAATTTATACATTTTTTTCATATCTTGTAGAATAACGCATATATTGAGCTTTATTTATTTTTTACAAAAATTCGATAAAAGTTATATACCAATAAACGATAAACTCTATAGCTAAGACTACTGCCAAAGCATCAGAGGAAGGGTCTATTTGAAACGAATTTTCTGGAAACATTTTAGTAAAATGAAGGACAATGACGGTTGACACTAAGACTTCGGGGTTTGTAAAACATTCTTCTTGAGACATTTTCTTTCCATAGCCCGTATTAGATTCTTTGCCTAAATGTTGCGAATTTTGACGTTTTAATTGTCACTTTGACGTTTTGAGGAAAACCCCACTTTTTTTAAATGCCCATAACTTTTTTGTCTTTTGATATACAGCGCTAAGTTTTGGTGGGTAATTTTCCCATAGCGATATAAAACGATGAACCAAATTTGGTTGCCTGTACTTTGTTATTTCCGGAGATATGATTTTTTTTTCTAACACAAAATTTTTCGGGAAATCCTTGACCGATTTTTATGGCTAACAAACTTATCCAAGCCACTTACAAAAGGAAGGTATGTACCAAAATTTGTCAAAATCGGCCGATTATTTTTTGAGTTATCGGTGTGATACATATATATATATATATATATATATATATATATATATATATATATATATATATATATATATATATATATATAAACATGAAAAACTCGAAACTGAGGCGGATATGTGTTCTAGGGGGCCTAATTAGCGCCCATTTGAAGAAAATTTTTTCAATATTCAAAAGTCAGGATCTCCTCATTAGTGATTTTTTTTAAAGAAAATTCACAAAATGTGTTAGCGCCTACACAAATATTTGCAAACTTTGTAACAAATTTAATACAAACCCACCACACGTCTCACTATCATTAAATGAAGCGGTGGGTGAATAATACATCTCAATATATCTAAATTTGTCAATCGGCAGTCTCTAATAACAGTAGATGCCTTCGGTAGAATAGATCAAGCTTGCTAACAAAAGCCAAAAAAAGGATAATATTCCTTAGTAATTTATTTTTCGTTTTAAGTTACGTACGGCTCCGCAAAGTATCTGCGGTTCAGCGACCGAATTATAAACCATAATGGTACGTATATTGCCAGGAATACATAGAAATACAAATATTCAAATCCTTATGAAATACGAGTAACTTCTTACAATAATTCAATACACTCCTCGAATAAATACACCCCCTTAGGACACACCTTAGGACACACCAACGGAATGGATCCCTCAGATCTAATAATAGAGAATTCCTTTAGCGTGTACATCTAAAATCGTAAGAAAAATAAACGTATATAATCAGATAAATCGTTATCAAATACGCAATTAAAAACAAATATTAGATTCCAGCTATATATATATATATATATATATATATATATATATATATATATATATATATATATATATATATATATGTATATGCATATAACCGTATCGAGTAGACGATAAAGTCAAAAAAATAGTTAAATAGTGATAGCATTAGCAGAGCATCTTGTGGAAATAGAGAAATAATTAAATACCAAAGTTACTGTGAGTAAATTGAGTTTTAAAGTGTTGGTAGGAGGTTATGGGAATCGTAACAAAAAGTGAAAAATCGCGTGCAGTAAATTTGCTGATAAGAAAGAGGCAACTAGTGTTATCGAGACCTACTCCCCGATTTTTGGATAGCCAAATAGTGAAGTGTATGTAGGATAGGATCAGTGAAAGTAGTAAAACGAGAGATAAAATGGGAGATAACGAAGATTATTCAACTGATGAGGGAAAGAGCAAAGGCGACCTAATAGCGGATATTTTTCAAAAGAGTAAAAAGTTGGCACGAACATCAGAAGAAAATGCGAAAAATGAGTGTAATAAGTTGGATAGAATATTAAGCATGCTGGTAGATTTAACACATAAACAGACAAAGATAAGCAAAATAGAAGACAAACAAGCCAAATTATGGACGAAATGAAAGTGATCAAGGAAGAACTGAAAATATGAAAATAGAAAATGATAAATTGAAAAAAGAGGTAAAGGATATTAAAAATCAATTAAAGATACTCAAAGAGAAAAAGAAAAAAAACAATATAGTTATACAGGGGCTAAAGATGAACACAAACCATATACATATTTTGAGAGACAGCATGTGTAATTTTTTAAAACGAAATTTAGATGTAGAAGTGGAAATAAAACAGGCTAGAAAACTCAGTTAAAATGTTTTTATTGTTAAACTCTACAAAATCAAGGAGAAACTAGAGATTATGAGGAATAAAAATAAATTGAAAAATTACAAAAATGAGATTGTGTATATAAACGGTCATATGTCAAGAGAGGAGAGAAAAATTCAAAAGGAGTTAAGAAAATTAGCAAAAGAGGAAAGAGCGAAAGGTGAATCTGTTAAAGTGGGGTTTAAAAAGTTGATAGTTGAGGGACAGCTATAAAAATGGAATGAAGAAAGTGGTGTGCTGGTGAAACAAAACACATATAGTGGTACTGTAGTGAGACAAAAAATTAGGCAATAAAGACTGGGATAAGAGGACTGAACTGGCGAGGAAAAGGTTTATGAATACGGAAAAACATATTGGCATGAAAATAACAGCAAAAAAAATTGTTCAGAGATACGAGAAGAGCGGGCACAAATACCAAGAAAAATGAAGAACACAGTAAGCACACAACAAAAAAGCAAGAGGAGCCAAAAACCAAGCAGTTAAATCTGGGGACGTGGAACGTAAGGGGTTTGTACCAAGAAGGTGCTTTAAATAACTTGACTACAGAGGTTAATAAACATAACATACAAATAGTGGCGTTACAATAAATTTAGATGAACGGAAACAATATTCAGATGGTTGGAAATTATATCTTGTTTACAAGTGGTAACGACAGTAGAATATACGTGGTCTGATTTTTAATAAACAAACAGTGGAAAGTCAAAAAAGTATAACAAACAATGAAAGAGAACAGAACATATGTGTAGATTCCAAAAAAGAAAATTTCTGGAAGACGATATAAAGGACAGAATGTAAATACAGAAAAAGATGAAATGCGTAACTTCTGCAAAGACGTGAAAGATATAAAAAGAGGTCACTAAACTAGAGCAGTGTTCTTTAAGGATAAAGAGGGCAATTTGGTAGGAAACGAAAAAGACATATGCAGAAGAGGTAAAGAACATTTCGAGGAACTGTTAAATGTTAGAGGTGAGGAAAAACTTACAGAATATCATCAAGAGTTATCTGAAGAGGAAGAAGTTACGGAGGAACCAACAAAGAAAGAAATAGAATTTTTTTCCAAGAATGAAAAACAACAAGAGTCCAGATGAAAATGGCATCATGGCTGAAAATTTAAAATATGGGGGGGACCTGTCTTGGTTAACATGATGTACGAAGTGGTAAAGGAAACAATAGTAATGCCACAAAAAATGGAGCAAGACTATCATGGAAACTCTATTTAAGAAGGGAGATATAACAGAATATGTCAGCTAGAGGAGGATAGCTTTATCAGATGTAGGCTACAAAATGGTGGCAACATTAACCAAAAAATGACTAGAGACGTATGTGAAGCATTTGTTAGGGAAATATCAGGCTGGTTTAAGAAAAAATAGGGCGAGAGTTGACCCGATACACCTGCTTAAGCAAATTTTGTAGGCTGTTACGAGTACGAGATTCCAGCACACATGACGTTTATCCATTTTGAGGCCGCTTACGATTCAGTGAAAAGAAGCAAACCTATTGAAATACTTAGAGAGTTTAAAATACCCGAGAATATAGAGAAACTAGTAATTATAACACTACGTAACATCGCATATGCGGTTAGGGTAAATGAAAAGCTGGCATATGAGTTTGAGGTGAGAAGAGGAGTAAGTCAGGGCGATCCGCTGTCAACAGTATTATTTAATATGGTTCTGGAGAAAGTACTAAGAGACAGTGGCATGAATAGAAGCGAAATCCTGCTTGACAGAAGTCATCAGTGCCTTGCTTACGTGGATGACATCTTGTTAATGGCCAGAAATAGAAGAGAACTAGAAAACATCACTAGAAGTTTGGTGGAAGTAGCAGACAGTGTAAGGCTTCAAATAGATAAAGATAAGAGCAGGTACATGACAATTAGAAAGACTAAGCAAACTAATAGTGGAGTTTTTAAGGTGAAAATGGGAGGGGGGAGTGTCTTGAACTTTGAAGAGGTAGGAAATTACATGTACTTAGGTCTAATAATATACACTGGAAGTGATGTGTATACGACCGTGGTAAGACCAACATTGACATATGGATGTGAAGCGTAGACACTGAACAAAAAACTGAAAGATAGAATAGCGATATGGGCGACAAAGATACTGCGCGCAATTTTCGGAGGCAAGAAAATATATGGCATTTGGGAAAGGCGTACAAATGCGGAAGGGTATCAAATGTATGGCGAACCTTCTGTGTCTCAGGTTATTAAACCACGCAGGCTACAGTGGCTGGGCCAGATAGAACGAATGGGTGAGGAGAGAATGGTAAAAAAGTATGTTTGGTCAAATTCAGAAGGTAAAAGGAAGAAGGACAGACCAAGAAAAAGGTGGCTTGACGCAATTTAGCAAGACTTGCAAGGAAAAGCGATTCACAACTGGAAGATCATTGCAAGAGACAGGGAGCAGTGGAAAAATATCACCAAGCTATGGGCTTAATGGCCTGTGAATGCTTATACCTATCTATCTTATATATATATATATATATATATATATATATATATATATATATATATATATATATATATATATATATATAGGGTGTTTAAAAAAGACGTTGCAATATTTAAGGGGTTGATTTCCCAGGACATTTTATAAAAAAAGTTCCCATAAACATAGGTGCTAAAATGCATTGTTTCCAAAATACAAGGTGTTAAATTTTTTTTGTAAAATAACGATTTTTTCAAATAATTCAAATATATCCTCACCGATTGTTTTGAAATTTGGCAGCGTTGTTTGTAGTAATAATGGGCTGATTTGATCCTAATTAGATAAAGATTGTTAAGTCCATTGGCATTAGGGAGGACACCTCGACAAAAATTATTGTTCGTGTTTGTGATTTTCTGTATGATAAATGAACATGCCATAAGAAGGTTTTTAATTTTTATCGTGTAAACGATTCAAGATACGGAGAAATTTCAAGAGACAAAAAACTTGTAGTTTTAGTTTCTTAATATAATAATATACAAATAATATAATAATAATATACAAATCATATTGCAGTCAGTGGCGTACATTTTTGTCACTCAATTTTGTTGAGGTTATCCCCCACCACCCCACCACCCCTAACGCCAATGGGCTTAACAATCTGTATGTCATTAGGGCCAAATCAGCCCATTAATAATACAAACAACGCTGCCAAATTTCAAAACAATCGATGAGGAGATATTTAAATTATTTTCAAAAAATCGTTATTTTACAAAAAATTTAATACTTTATATCTTGGAAACAATGCATTTTAGCAACCTCCTAAATATTTCCCGATCTTTTTGAAACATCCTTTATATATATATATATATATATATATATATATATATATATATATATATATATATATATATATATATATATATATATATATATATAATTCGAAGCGTTCGTTTGTCATGTGATAACGGTATACCAAATTTCCAGACGATATCTCAATTGGTTCTAAAGTTATCATAGCTACAGGCAGACATACAGACAAAAATGTTTTGATACCTTTTAGGACGTTTAAGAGAAAAAATATTTTTATAATTTTTGTCACTGATGCGATACCATATAAAAATTTTAACAGAACTTGGTTTCGGGTTCTAGTGGTCCAGATTCGCGCTCATTTAAAGAAATGCTTGAAAAATCTCACCATCGATACCTCTCTATTAGCGAATTTTAAAAAAATAAATATTCATGAAAAGGATAACCAATCCAAAGGGTCATTTTCATGTAGTACAACTTATAGAAAATGATGAGGCAACGATTAAAGGTTGTACCAACAACACCCAAGTTGTGCGCTACTGCATCTTTCTTGGTGTACTGTGTGTAGGTGGACGCTGCCGGGGAAGCCTAGCACTGTCACAAAACCAGAGATAGCCCGTCGCGCTATTCTTCATTCATCATATAAAAGTGCCTGTCTTAAGGCCGACTTGTTGGAGCGCAGGTCTGGCATACTGCAAGTCTTCGCAGGACTGAAATAATAGTAGCTTGCAAGTGGTTCAACGCCTGTCGTGTGGTAGCCATGGGAGAAGTTATTTTCGCCAGCTGGTTTCTTCCCATAGCTTCCTTCTTGTTGTACTGCGTGTACGTGGACGCTGTTGTGGAAGCTTATAACGATCACAAAATAAGAGATTGCGCTTCGCGTTATTCTCCACTTCTTGATATGCAGTGCCTACATTTAAGACCGAAATGTTGGAGCCTAGGTATGCCATACTGAAGAATCCAAACCAGTATATCTCTCCTGTTACACATCATACTGCAAGTCCCGCCAGGACTAAAGTGATGGTGGCTATCGAGTGATGCGATTCAACGCTTGTCGTGGTACTAGCCAGGGGAGTAGTTGTTTTCGATGGCTTTCGCAATTGCGCAATAAACACGCTTTTGCAATTATAGTTTTGACTGCTTGGTGTTGACTGAAACTTTTAAATCGTACGGTCTAGATGATTTTCATATTCCTGGGTACACAATGTTGTATAATCATGGCGAGTCTAATGGAAGGATGTAGTTTTTGTAAGGAATAATATTCATTGTGAATACAGCATAGTTTCCTTCAGACACATTACGGTTCTAACTGTTCATATGACTGTAGGAAGGGAAATAATTAATATTTTTGCTATTTACCGAGTACCATTCCGAGTATTTGGTTAAAAAATGGTGAGGGTTTCTCCACAAAATTAAGACTTTTTTTAAACTTTTGTCAACTAAACCAGCTTAAAATTATATATTGTGCACTTGTTCAGACACACATTTCATAGGGTTTGATGGCGTGAGGTGGAGTCCTTGGCCCAAAAATTTTTAAACAAATTTAGGGTCTATGACTTGCCCACAAAGAGTATATTCGTATATCTGTACCCATAAACTTTTGAAACGTTATATTATTCGGGTTTTAACGAAAGAATGTCAATTTTCACCAAATCACCCCGCATTTATCCCCTACCGTCTGAAGCGATTTTACCCAAAAACAATTCGAACCGTTTCTTTGTCGGGTGCTAACTGAATAGCAAATTTGAAGATATTATCTCAATTCGTTTGAAAGTTATTGCGCCTACTAACAAAGAGACGTACAGGGCGAGAGACAGAACGACAGACCGACAGACAAATTTTCTTTCCAGAATCAAGTTTATATATATATATATATATATATATATATATATATATATATATATATATATATATATATACAGGGTGAGCCACGGTGGATGGAGTATTAAAAGTATATAGAGAACGAATCAACCGATTGCTTTGAAATTTTGTTCACAGATGTAACGGAGTATGATCTCTCGACCTAAAATATTTTTGAAAATGCAGTGTTGCCACATATACGTAAAACTGGCAACATCTTCGTTATTTTAAACGGAACACCCTATAGATTTTGCATTTTTTGAATTGTCGTCTCTTTTTGAGTAACTTTTGTTGATATTTTTCTATACCTATCTCAAGTCGTTTTAGAGATAATAATTATTTTCTGAATTTATTACCAAAAATTTGACTTTCATTAAATCGTGTTTTCTCCTACCGACGAAGCGTTTTAAAGATAATTTTTTATCTACGGTTAGGCAAGGTCTAGGGGCATCTCCTCCAATAATCAAATGTTTAGAATATCATACAGGGTGAGTTAGAGAACGTTTTCTATAAGTGACTCGGAGAAATGCACGAAAGTCATTTTTTTAAAATAGAACGCCCTGTATATTTTCACACTTTTTGGATCGTCTTCTCTTTTTGAGTAACTTTTGTTAATATTTCCCTATACCTATCTCAAGGCGTTTTCGATTTATGGTCACTTTTCTCTAACCTATCCAAGATTATTGGTCTTTTTGTATATCATAATGGGTGGGCCATGAAATTTCTATTTTGTCACTTTGTCATGACAACAGACATGCTGTTTATCTAAATAAATTTGACGTTAGTGATATTTAAATTCAATTTGAATAGCTATAGCACAAACATGACATAAAATAATTATACAAACACAGTTTTAATGGATTTGTTTTTTATTCATGAACAGTGCAATAAGATTATCAGCAGAACTTGTAGAAGATTTAATGAGAAATATCCGAATTTGCGGCAGATGAATAACAGAAAGTTTCTACGAATTCATAGGAATTTTATAAATTTTGGTTCGTCGTTATGAGAACAATAACACTATCAGTATTTGGAAAAACTAATATCTAATCTGCGATAATAGTAAAAAAGGCCAAGTAGCAATAACAAATAATACCAATGACAGTAATAAATATGTATAAAAATCTTAAAACTATAATAATTGTTCGAAATGTTGACCGTTAACTTCCAGACACTTTTGTATACGATGATGCACGGCGTTTGTTGTAGCAGTTCTTATTTCAGCGGGGTCCAAGTTTTCAATCTCTTGAATCACTCGACGTTCTAATTCTGCCCTGTTGTGGACTGGAGTTTTATAAACTCGATCTTTAAGAATACCCCAAAGATAAAAATCTAACGGGGTAAGGTCAGGGGACCTCGCAGGCCAGTTACACGGTCCCAAACGTCTGATCCAACGGTCATCGAAAAGCCGGTCCAACTCCATACTAATTTCGGATGTACAATGTGCAGGAGCCCCGTCGAGTTGATACCAACAAGTTCTATATGTTTCAATTGACAGATTATCAAGGAAGCCTTCCACAATTGTTCTAATTATATCTAAATATTTTCTGGAATTCAATTTTTCGTCATATATGTAATATTTTATTTTGTCATCCAATAACATACAAAAAACATTTAAACTAAATTTGACTTGAAAACGAGCCTCTCTAGTAACGTGGGGGTTGTCTGTGGCCCAATAGTGACGATTTCGTGTGTTACAAATCCCCTCCCTAGAAAATTTGGATTCATCAGTACATATCATTTTCTTTAAAAAAATGGGGTCCTCTTGCATACGCACAACTAACATTTCACACAACTCTATTCTCTGTAGATAATCCTGGGGCGTGAGAAATTGAACTCTTGTAAATTTATAATTATGCATTTTATGATTTACTAGTATTCTTCGAATGGATGAATATGGCAATCCTAAATCCTGTTCAGCACAACGTATGGAATACTGGGGATTCGCATGAAAATACGCTAGCACATTGATTTCATTTACCTCGTCAGATGTCACAGGTTTGGGTAGATTTCTTGCATCTCTTAACGACGCACCAGATTTTATAAAATTCCTATGAATTCGTAGAAACTTTCTGTTATTCATCTGCGGCAAATTCGGACATTTCTCATTAAATCTTCTACAAGTTCTGCTGATAATCTTATTGCACTGTCCATGAATAATAAACAAATCCATTAAAACTGTGTTTGTATAATTATTTTCTGCCATATTTGTGCTATAGCTATTCAAATTGAATGTAAATATAACTAAAGTCAAATTTATTTAGATAAATAGCATGTCTGTTGTTATGTCAAATTGACAAAATAGAAATTTCATGGCCCACCCATTATGATATACAAAAAGACCAATAATCTTGGATAGGTTAGAGAAAAGTGACCATAAATTGAAAACGCCTTGAGATAGGTATAGAGAAATATTAACAAAAGTTACTCAAAAAGAGAAGACGATCCAAAAAGTGTGAAAATATACAGGGCGTTCTATTTAAAAAAAATGACTTTCGTGCATTTCTCCGAGTCACTTATAGAAAGCGTTCTCTAACTCACCCTGTATGATATTCTAAACATTTGATTATTGAAGGAGATGCCCCTAGACCTTGCCTAACCGTAGCTAAAAAATTATCTTTAAATCGCTTCGTCGGTAGGAGAAAACACGATTTAATGAAAGTCAAATTTTTGGTAATAAATTCATAAAATAATTATTATCTCGAAAACGACTTGAGATAGGTATAGGAAAATATCAACAAAAGTTACTCAAAAAGAGACGAAAATTCAAAAAAAGCAAAAATATATAGGGTGTTCCATTTAAAATTACGAAGATGTTGCCAGTTTTACGTATATGTGGCAACACTGCATTCTCAAAAATATTTTAGGTCGAGAGATCATACGCCATTACATCCGTAACCAAAATTTCAGAGCAATCGGTTGATTCATTCTCCATATACTTTTAATACTCCATCCACCGTGGCTCACCCTGTATATATATATATATATATATATATATATATATATATATATATATATATATATATATATATATATATATATATATATATATATATATATATATATATATATATATATATATATATATATATATATATATATATATATTGTGAGACTTTTTACGTAGCTTTAGCAAAAAAAAGCTAAATTTCTGTACGAGATTCCACTCCCACACATTCAACCCCTAGTTTAATATCAGCACAGAATACCAGATGTTTGATGGAATTGAAAGTTTTCTAATAAACAAACCCTAAAACGTTACATTACTCGAGTTTTAACGAAAAAATATTAATTTTCCTCCCCTACTCCCTGGAGCGATTCTACACAAAAACAATCCGAACCGTTCGTTTGTCGGGTGCTAACTGTAAATTTGAAGACGACATTTCAATTCGCTCTCAAGTTATCGTGGCTACAAACAGACCGACAGGCACAACAAATTTACGTTCTTAAATCATGTCTTCGATACATTTTGACACTTTTTACGACGTTTAAGTGAAAAGACTTTTTTGAAATTTTCACGTATTGACGATGTGGAGGTAATCTAAAACATCACAAAAAATATTTAGTATATTAATGTGAAGATCATTATTACTTCCATATCGTCAATACATGGTATGGTATCGGTGACAGAAGTTTCAAAAAATGTTGTTCGCTCACACGTCGTAAAAAGTCTCAAAACATATAGAAAAGATGATTTGGGAACGAAATTTTTTTTTGTCTGTAGGTCTGTATATCTGTTAGTAGCCGCGTTAACTTTAGAACGAATTAAGATATCGTCTTCAAATTTAGGATGCAGTTAGCATCGGACAAACGAACGGTTCGGATTGTTTTTGGGCAAGATCGCTCCAGGGTGTAGGAGACGAATGGGGGGTAATTTGCTGAAAATTCACATTTTTTCATTAAAACTCGAGTAATATAACGGTTTAGGGTTTCTTTATAAAAAAACTTTCAATTTAATCAAACATCTGGTATTCTGTGCCAAATTTAAATTAGAAGTGGAATATCAGTGACAGAAATTTCAACTTTTGTTTGCTAAAACGGTGTAAAAATTCTCAAAAAACATAGAAAACTTAACTTCAAATAGAATTATTTTAGCTCTCGGTCATTCTGTCGGCATGTACGTTTGTCTGTTAGTAGGCGCAATAACTTTCGAACGAATAGGGATATCACTTTGCGTACAGGAAAACGAATATTTGGTTTGTGGTCAAGTCATGGACCCTAAATTCATTTCACGATATTGTCTTTTTGAGGATAGGAAAGTATCACAGCTATGTGGAAGTTATGATTGAATTTGCTGCACTATTCTCAATGTATACCATTAAAATTGATGATTTTTTCCCAATGTAAAAAGAATTCAGGCGGGGTACCGCGGTACCCGCACGGGCATTTATGTTACATACATACACATGCTTATCTGCCAGAAAATCTCCATCGTCCTCAAACAGAAATTGCAATTTTTGTTTAAGGCTTTGAGAGCGAAAATAAAAGTCTGGACGCAGAAAGTGCCTTATGGTGGTGAATTCTCATTAAAATGTTTTAAATAGAAAATATGTGTTTTTCTAAACAAAGCAGGCATCAAATTTGGTTACCAGTATGACCTATATAGTAGAAGCAATGTACCATATATCATAAGAATAACTTTATTGTTTGAAAATGCACAAAACTTGTTCGAAAATAAACTTAAAATGTTTCCGAAAAAACTAGTTTCCTAACCAAAGAACCTTATAGGTTATTAGCAAATTGAGCTACTCAAATTTGAAGCATTTAATAAAAATTCGCTACCATAGCGCACTTGCTGCCTCCCGAATTTCTTTTATTACAAAAACGCATTATAATTTGGTGGTCGAAATTCGATACGTTAAAGGTCAGCTCAGAGCTGGCACGGACCGGGGGAATTCGACTATCTAATTAAAACAAAGCATTGCTTAATCTATTTGAACTGAGCAGATTTTAATAAAAATTCGGTACGATAGCGCACTTGCTGCGTCCTGAATTTCTTTTCTTACAATAACGCATTATAATTTCGTGTTCGAAATTTGATACGTTAAAAGTTAGCTCAGAGCTGGCACGGACCGGGGAATTCGACTATCTAATTAAAACAAAGCATTGCTTAATCTATTTGAACTGAGCACATTTTAATAAAAATTCGCTACCATTAAAACAACGGAAAATACTTCATCCAAGAAGACGGACTACCAATGGGATCTCCACTATCAAGCATTATGGCAGAAATATACATACAACAGTTAGAAGATAAAATCAACACCATCATAAAAGAGACAGATCCAAACATCAAATGGATAAGATACGTCGATGATATATTAATAATATACGACAATTAAAAAAACAACATAGACAATATCCTCGAAAAAATACACCAAATCAACAAAAACAAAAAAAATTACAATAGAAAAATAATCAAAAAACACCATAAACTTCCTAGACTTAACACTAATCAGAAGAGGAAACCAGATTGAATACAAAATATACAGAAAACCTACACAAACAGACATCACTATACCTAAACACTCACTACACCCACACACACAGAAAATGGCCGCATACAGATACTTAATAAACATAATGTTAAATGTACCACTCCATAACGACGAACGAGAAAAGGAGTACAACATTATAATACAAATAGCTGAAAGAAATGGATACAACAAGAAAACAATAGAGAAGTTAGTAAAACAAATCAAAAACAAACAAATCAACAAAACCGAAAACAAAAGACCAGAAACAAACAAAATACACAACATTCACTTATAACCACCACATCAAAAATATAACACAAACACTCAAACAATATGACTTAAAAATAAGCTACAAAACCAATAACAAAATAATAAACAAAACAAATGAAAAACAAGAAGACAACCCACATTAATTAAACGGAATATATCAAATAGCAATGCAATAAAAAATATATAGGAATGACAAAAAAATCAATAGAAACAAGATTCAAGGAACATATAACAGCATTAGATAAAATCCACATACCTAGCTACAAATCAAACGTAGCTACACACATTCACAACACAAAACACCAAACACCAGACATCACCCAATTACAGCTAATGAAACATGTTAAAGACCACAAAAAATGGAAATCTGGGAACAATACTACATTAAACAAACAAACAATAAGAAACAATTAATGCCAGAACAAATGCAAGTACTAACATTTAAATAAAACTTAATAAAGGCCATACAAATAGACAAATTATCAAACCACACTGATCAAGACAGGAGACTGATACACACGACACAGTCCGAAGGCACAACCAATCAGAGAACAGTAAACCGACCAATAGAAGCTCACGGCCCAGGCGCCTCGTACAATATCAGACGTAGACCACACAGGAGCGATAACAGTGGCGTGCTGATGATGAACCGAGACGGTTCGAAACTGCAGTCCACGTAAACCAATAAGAAATCACAAACCTACAGCAAACAAACAAAGTGTATATATATATATATATATATATATATATATATATATATATATATATATATATATATATATATAGATAAATTTATCAAAATTTAAAAGTGGTAATCTCCTCATTAGTGAATTTTTTAAAGAAAATTCATGGAAAATATCATGCAGTATTTGTGTAGAGGCAGTTTGTAATATACACTGTTTAACAAAAAGTGAATAAAATTCTGTTTCATGATTTTTCAATAGTTTTGTTATATTTTTTGTATCTTATATTAAAAATACCTCATTTTCCCTTGCTACTTGATTCTTTTATTTATTTGAATATTATTTTATATTATATCAAATCTAAATATTTACTTGAGTTACCTCAGTTACACCACCCCACACGGTCCTCGGCACGGTCTAAGACCTAAGTTTATTTAGGCACAGTCACGGAAAGGTTTAAGAAGTCAGTAAAAAATACCTTTTAAAGAGTAAACAAGTAAATACAAACATATATTATATAACATAGGTACCACTTGGCAAAAAGAGGCCAAATATTTTTAATTCCTCGAAATACATCAAAATTCCTCGAAATGCCCCTGAAATTCCTTACCTTGTAAACTAAAATACCCCAGTGATTTAACCCTCGCTCTTGAGGGCTGGGAAAACTTTTTAAAAAATGTTTCTGTTGCTCTGGTTAGCGATTTTTTCCAAGCCACTAACATAAGAAAAATATTATTTACCAAAATGGGTTATGCACAAAAATATATTTCTCTGGAACTTAGAAATCCGTGCCATGTCTAAAGGCGAATTCTAAAATAAAAATTTGCTAATAAACCTATTTAAGGCCGTTAAATATACAACGTCCAACAATAAAACGCTAATAAAACAATATTAAAATGCAGTGGCGCAGTTTTTAGCGTTATCAATTGAATGCAATAAAAATACAGTGCGACACCAGAAACCACATCTGTTATAAGGATATCAAATTGACGTAGGAAAAATGCATTCACGTGTATATCTATCAAAACAAACTCAACCTTGTTAACATAAATTAAACATTATGTTAATTAAATAATTCTGTCTGAAACGTTTTTTATTATATCGGCAATGTTTACTTTATCCTCTGCAATCCTATTTGATTGATAAAATTAACACAAAAACCATCAAGTATTAAAGTCTGTACTAATGAATGTATGCTTTGGAAAGTAAAGCCGCCTACAAAGGTTTGTGATGCTTATTAAAACAACCATTGTCCATAGAGTATGAATTTCAAGTACCAGATTTAATATAGTAAAAAGTTTTATTATTTGATATTATATAAAAAGCCTGGACGCAGCAAGTACGTTGAATTGAAGAAGTGAATTTTCATAGAAATGATCTGGCACAAAATATTTTATTATAACATTTTTTTCTTGTTACATAGAAATCTAAATTTTGGTCTGTACTTTACTTTTTATATCGTAAACCTACCTACCAAATTTGGGTATTATAGATTTTTTATTTTTTGAGATAATTTTTTTAAAATGAAAACTCAAAATTTTTCCGGAAAACCACGTCCGATTTTCTTGATTAACGAACTTATCTAAGCCATTTACGAACGAAAGGTAAGTGCTAAATTTTATCAAAATCGAACAATTATTTTTTGAGAAAAAATTTTTTTTCGAATGAAAACTCAAAAATTTCCGGAAAACCTCGTCAGATTTTCTTGATTAACGAACTTATCCAATCCATTTACGAACGAAAGGTAAGTGCCAAATTTTATCAAAATCGAACAATTATTTTTTGAGATAAAATTTTTTTTTCGAATGAAAACTCAAAATTTTTCCGGAAAACCTCCTCCGATATTTCTGAATAACGAACATATTCAAGCCATTTACAAAAGAAAGGTAGGTGCCAAATTTTATCAAAATCGGCCCAAAAAATATATAAAAATTGAAACTGACCCCGCATATGGGTTCTAGGGGTCCTAGTTCGCGCTCATTTGCAAATTTTTTTTCAAAATTCAAAAGTCGGGATGTCGCCATTAGTTAATTTTTTCTACGAAAATTCACTAAAAGTGTGATAAAAAGGCCCTGGCGCAGTAAATGCGTCTTGGTAGCGATATTTGATAGATATATCTTTGGAGGATAAAATTCAAGAAAAACATCAAAAGAACATGCTGAAAAAAATGTTTGCAAAAATTCGTTAAAAAATTGATTTTATGTAAATTCGTTAAAAATAGTATTTAATTAAAAAATTTCACGTAAAAAATTCGATTAAACATTTTGCACAAAAATATCCTTAAACATTTTTTTTGCACGAAAATTCATTGAAATATTATTTTGCACGAATTTCGTAAAAAATGTTTCGTCAAAACTTAGCCAAACATTCTTTCACACAAAAATCGAAAGACTTTTTTCTTTCAAGAGAATTTGCCTAAGATGTTTGTAAGAAAATTTGCTATAACACGAATATTTTGTTCGTGAAAATTCCCTAATGAAATAAATTATAATTTATGTAATCTGATCCAAATACAGACGAACGCCTTCTTTTGCGGGTCGAAAAAGAACATTTTCTTCTGCCTGACGATGCCGTAAAAAGAAAAAAAATAGTTGCAGAGAAGAAAGCAAACACTTTTGAAGCCACAGAAAAAGTCTCTTCGGCTGTATTAAGTATGGAATAGTTTTACCAAGTTAAGGCAACAAAAACAACCTGATATGCCATTAAAATTTTCATTAAAGGCCTTAAGAGTTCTCATTTCGTTTTCCATAAAAATTCGCAAAAACTTCATTGCAATTGCATAGTCTGATCATATAATGTTGAAAAAGATATAAGAAGATTAGAAAATTTCGTGACGCAGCAACTGCATTATGGTAGTGAATTTTAATAAGAATTGTACACTATTAGTAAGATATATTATTAAAACTAATTCTTTAAATTTGAATGAACCTTGGAGCTCGGTTTTAAAGTCGCAGTTAGGGATTATGTAAAATATTTATATTTTATATGAAGCTAAAAAGTATATGTAAGTACCGCCAGTGTCTTTAAAAAAATTATGTTACAAATTTCATTAAAGTTACGAAAGATTATCACAAAAAAATATATTATCTACAAAGGAAATGTACCTGGTAAATTATAAATAGGGCAGGTATTTTTCCTTATTAATTACTTGGATAGTTTTATTTTAGTCAACACATCCAGTTTTTGCAAACAATAAACAACAAAAGAGATTCTTTAACACAAATTTGTAGTTATCTGAGAAGCTGATTCTGTTATTTTTCTTTAATTTAGTACCCACAGTGCGTTTATATAGGTGTTGCTATGGTACAAGATTGAAGATTGTAGCTTAATGGAAAATTTATTGAGCTATTGGATTTGAAATATTTTTACGAAAATTTTCTACCATAACATACTTGCTGCACCCAGACCCTTTCCAACACTTATTTACGGTTGCTGTATCCATATTTTTGTAAATGATAAAATATTGCAGCTATGTAAGACTGACACGCAAAACGTTTTCTAATAGAGGTAAACATTCCCTAGGGGGTATCTTAGAGTATATGCTACAAACATCAAACGAGACTAATTTACTATTTTTGGGAATAATTAGGTTATTTAATTTTTGTAAATTAGTCTCGTTTGATGTTTGTAGCATGTATTCTAAGATACTCACTAGGGAATGTTTACCTCTATTAGAAAACGTTTTAATAGAAAAGAACGCAAATGTCATAAAAAGACAAGAAATAATGAATCTTTTTAACAAATGTATAAAACAAAACCATTTTAAATTTAATAATACAATTTATATACAAAATGAAGGTCTACCTATGGGTAGTCCGTTGTCACCTTTATTAGCCAACATATTTATGGAAAACTTAGAAAACCAAATTTTAACATCAGAACTTTCGCATGATATTGTCTTTTGGTACAGATACGTAGATGATATTTTAGCATGGTTTCAAGGTAGTCATACAGAATTATATGAATTTTTGAATTTTATCAATAACTTTCACACAAATATTAAGTTTACTTTAGAAGAAGAAGCTAACAGTTGTATAAATTTTTTAGACTTAACAATTAGAAAGTTAGAAAATAATTCATTTGACTTTTCAATATATAGGAAACCAATTTACACTGACACAACCATACCATACGATTCATGTCACCCTTTTTCACAAAAGCTGTCATCCTACCATTCTATGATACATCGTGCATTTTCAATACCTATGTCACAAAAAAAATTTAAAAAAGAAATTTCAATAATTAAGCAAACAGCATTTAATAATGGCTACTCTGTTAAAATAATAGATAAAATGATAGAGAGAAAAGAATACAAACTAGCGATTAATTTAATTTATCCAAATATTAGAGAGAAAGAAGACAACAGATACGTTTAGATTACTTATTTTGAAACAATTTCAGAAAATATTTCAAAAATTTTAAATACCTGTACAAATACAAAGGTAGTTTTAAAATCTTACAACACGACGCGTGATTTGTTATTTAACGCGAAACAAAAATCTTGTTTCCTGACAAAAGCTGGAGTTTATAAATTAGCTTGTACACATTGTAACGCAATCTACATAGGTCAAACTTCTAGAAATTTTAACACCCGATACAAAGAACATATGTCTGCATTTAGAAATAACCACGCTGACAAATCTACATTTGCAAAACATATTATTGATACCGAACATAGACCTAGAGTAAATAACCGCATACAACCACTACATTTTTATAATGACAAACGTAAACTAGATTTTTTTGAAGCTTTAGAAGTCAAAAAGCACACACACGACAATAACTAACTTGTTTTAAACGAGCAAACTGATTTAATGAATTCCCCTTTCTTGGATATTCTTCTTTCTAATTAAATAAGTCAAAGAAAATAAATTTAACTATTCTTTCAAAAAAGTTGTAATAAGATATATAAGATGAGTTGATGTATGTCGATATTTTCTTTGTATAGACTGCTTTTATAATGTTATCGTTTAGTTATTTTATTGTTGTAACTGTTATCATAGTTATTATAGGCTAGTTCTATTTTTATGTTAAATATTGACATACATCACATAGACATTTTAAAAGCCTCATCTGTCATCTGTGTTTCATTTTATTTTCATTTTGATAATTTTTTTGATCAAAACATCATATCATAACACAGCAACAGATCTTTATTTGTAGTTGTCATGATTTCGTACTAATTCAATTTTTATCTGTCTGAGAATACTGTCGAGCAGCGCAACTATAGTCACAGAAACGTTGAAGAACATCCCAGAACATCCAGAATTCGTAAGGGCCACTTGCTCCAGTTAGCTTACGCGCTGACTACGTCCTTCACGTACAAAAAAGAAAACCAACAGTGAAGCCAGAGAAGTAGTCTCCAAGTCTATATGTACTAATTATTCTAGATAACAAACTCGTCCAAGTCGCTTAGAAAAGGAAGGTACATGCCGAATTTCATCAAAATCGGCCTGCTATTTTAGTGAATTTTTATTAAAAAATAAAATTTTGGGATGTAGCAAGTGCGTTATGGTAGCGAATTTTCATTAAATGCTTCATATTTGCATAACTCCATTTTATATAAACCTAGAAAGTTGACTTTTGGTGTGTAGTAATGTATTTAGGAGAGCAATATACCAACCAAATTTCAACTTTGTTATTTTTTGAGATACAATTTTTTTTGGAAAGAATATTTTTTTTTAGCAAAACTGGTCCGATAGGGCTGGTTAACGAACTCATCCAAGCCAATAATAATAAAAAAAGATTGTTGCCGAGTTTAATTATAATCGGTTAATAACTTTTTGGGTTGTCGTGTGGATACATGCATATGTATATATATATAAACATATAAAAATTCAAACTAACTCCAGTTTCGGATTCGAGCGGCCCAAATTCGCCCTCATTGAAAGAATTTTTTTGCAAAGTCTCACCATCGACACCTCTCTATTAGCGAATTTTTTAAAATAAAAATTCACTAATAGAAAGGTATCGATATGATTTTATATATATATATATATATATATATATATATATATATATATATATATATATATATATATATATATATATATATATATATATATATATATATATATATGGGTTCCTGAGGGAAACCGTCGCGCTCATTTAACATGCTTTGTTTTAAATTTGCAATGAAGGGTGGTAAATATAAAGTAAATCACATTGTAGAATACTTGTTTTAACAACAAAGCAATTTAAACTTGACCTTACAAAAACGCCAAATATTGGGATAATATTTCGAACGTGTGTTTGAAAAAATCAATGAGAAGAATTTCAATGACATGACGTCCAACAAGTTCCAATTAAAAGAAGCACACCAAACATATATGTATAATTTTTTAATTGTATACATAAATATAAACAAAGTTAAAACAAGAAATTAAGCATGTTATACGCAAATCTATTTTCGTAAAAACGGAAACAAACAACTACTGGCTAATTGGTGAAACTCTCTTCGTTACTTTGGAATATAAACAGTAAATATTCATTTCTGATAAGGTGGCCTCCAGTTCCTAATTAAAAAGGAAACATCATTTGGACTGATATAACTTGCAAATTGGTTAATTAATCTGATACAAGTTCAATGAATGGTGATTTGGCCATGAATCAGTTTAAGTTATATCCTTATATTTCAGAAACACTTTTATTCATCAAACTTCATGCAAATTTCAGTGTACAAACATAAGTAGTTTTTTAAAGGGTCATAATACCTCGCCTTCATTAGTGTAGACCTCAAAAATGTGGTAATTAGCATAGAGAGCATAAAACAATGATTCTATCAAAAACGCCTCGATGATACTAAAAAATCATAAAATCACAAGATAATTTGGAATTTTAAGAAAGTACCAATTTTGTTGAAAATGTACGTGCCCCATCTGACACTAATGCTGATCCCATGTGAATACTAACATCTTAGGGGCCATAACTTGGGAAAGCGATCCCAAAAGATGTAACGATTGCATTTCGTTACTGCTCTGAATATTCAAAGTAAACCCGTAAGACACTTAATTAAGGGCCGACAATCCAATATCTGTAAGGCAATTCATGTTTTGATTTCAAAAATTATTTTATGAAAAGTCGCCAATGTTTAACTACCCTGAACACCGTACTGTATTTTTAATCTGTACGTAAAAATTCAAATATCTAAAGACGCAATATAGCTTTGTTAGTAAATGATGCGTCGCATTTTGCTGAAGGAAAATTTCCTGGAACGAAATAAGCGTTGAAAATATACGTTAAGAATATTCGAGAACAAAACATTACGTTACGAGTTAGTCTGTAAATTGTCCGTATCGGTGATGTCACCGAAGAACGACCGTTTAAAACCATTGAACAAGTTCCCGACAAAACCTTCAACTCTAGACACGGGAGGTGAGACGTCAGGAAAGCGGGGCGAGAGCTGAACGACACAGACGTTACCTCAAGGACTCTCTGCTTGACCCTTTAGTTTTGGTGGCTATTAAATCTTAAAACGGGGTTATAATATTCTTTCTGTTATCTGTACTACCTAATGATTATTGTCAGTGATTGTTTAAAGTAACTTAAACGATTTTCGACTTCAAACAAACATCCTGTTCAGCATAAAAAGGCGAGTTAGCTTGTGGTTCTTTGCTCCGACCTGTTGATTTTTTGCCTTAATAAGAAAGAGTTCCTGGTTATTACTGAACTTTAAGTCAATTGGCAGTGAATTTCACTTGGGCCAATTCACGTTTTAATTGCGATTTGCAAAGTTTCCATCAAGCGAATTCAAAACATCGACATAGTTGTCAAATGGTCTTATAGTATTGGAACAATAAATCCACCGGCTCAATAGCCGCTAATGGGAAGTACTACTCATTTTCCCCAGCTTCTTCTCTCTTAAAACACTAAGTGAGTAGCGAACGTGTCGCCACCTAGTTCGGAACCAAGTACTTGTTGTCACGCCCGCTCCAAATAATACAGAGTATTAAAAATAGAGACGGTATACAACTAACTAACAATTTAAAAAATTGTTAGCCCTGGCCCATTTCTACCCCAATGTAGGGACAAAGTATGTAAGACTAGATGCATTCTCGCAACAATTAGAACCGTAGACCGGTTTCGCTCTCATTAGAGCTCTTCAGTACGGCATACTAATTGCAGCAAAAATGCACCAAAAATAACACGGCTATCGTATAGCCAGTCTTAAAACACTAAGTGAGTAGCGAACGTGTCGCCACCTAGTTCGGAACCAAGTACTTGTTGTCACGCCCGCTCCAAATAATACAGAGTATTAAAAATAGAGACGGTATACAACTAACTAACAATTTAAAAAATTGTTAGCCCTGGCCCATTTCTACCCCAATGTAGGGACAAAGTATGTAAGACTAGATGCATTCTCGCAACAATTAGAACCGTAGACCGGTTTCGCTCTCATTAGAGCTCTTCAGTACGGCATACTAATTGCAGCAAAAATGCACCAAAAATAACACGGCTATCGTATAGCCAGTCTTAAAACACTAAATGAGTAGCGAACGTGTCGCCACCTAGTTCGGAACCAAGTACTTGTTGTCACGCCCGCTCCAAATAATACAGAGTATTAAAAATAGAGACGGTATACAACTAACTAACAATTTAAAAAATTGTTAGCCCTGGCCCATTTCTACCCCAATGTAGGGACAAAGTATGTAAGACTAGATGCATTCTCGCAACAATTAGAACCGTAGACCGGTTTCGCTCTCATTAGAGCTCTTCAGTACGGCATACTAATTGCAGCAAAAATGCACCAAAAATAACACGGCTATCGTATAGCCAGTCTTAAAACACTAAGTGAGTAGCGAACGTGTCGCCACCTAGTTCGGAACCAAGTACTTGTTGTCACGCCCGCTCCAAATAATACAGAGTATTAAAAATAGAGACGGTATACAACTAACTAACAATTTAAAAAATTGTTAGCCCTGGCCCATTTCTACCCCAATGTAGGGACAAAGTATGTAAGACTAGATGCATTCTCGCAACAATTAGAACCGTAGACCGGTTTCGCTCTCATTAGAGCTCTTCAGTACGGCATACTAATTGCAGCAAAAATGCACCAAAAATAACACGGCTATCGTATAGCCAGTCTTAAAACACTAAGTGAGTAGCGAACGTGTCGCCACCTAGTTCGGAACCAAGTACTTGTTGTCACGCCCGCTCCAAATAATACAGAGTATTAAAAATAGAGACGGTATACAACTAACTAACAATTTAAAAAATTGTTAGCCCTAGCCCATTTCTACCCCAATGTAGGGACAAAGTATGTAAAACTAGATGTATTCTCGCAACAATTAGAACCGTAGACCGGTTTCGCTCTCATTAGAGCTCTTCAGTACGGCATACTAATTGCAGCAAAAATGCACCAAAAATAACACGGCTATCGTATAGCCAGTCTTAAAACACTAAGTGAGTAGCGAACGTGTCGCCACCTAGTTCGGAACCAAGTACTTGTTGTCACGCCCGCTCCAAATAATACAGAGTATTAAAAATAGAGACGGTATACAACTAACAATTTTTTAAATTGTTAGTTAGTTGTATACCGTCTCTATTTTTAATACTCTGTATTATTTGGAGCGGGCGTGACAACAAGTACTTGGTTCCGAACTAGGTGGCGACACGTTCGCTACTCACTTAGTGTTTTAAGACTGGCTATACGATAGCCGTGTTATTTTTGGTGCATTTTTGCTGCAATTAGTATGCCGTACTGAAGAGCTCTAATGAGAGCGAAACCGGTCTACGGTTCTAATTGTTGCGAGAATGCATCTAGTCTTCTTCTCTCTTATTGGAGTCTCTGGAACCTGTGTCAGGCACTCATAGTTGATCCCACTAGGAGGGCATTTTCATAGGGCTACCAGGTAATTCAAGGTAGGAAAATTTCGTGAGTCCATATAAAATTTTTCTCTAAACCAGCAGATTTTTTCATGCCGCAATGTAACATCTGAAGTTTTACAACCTGAACTTTCAAAATCACGTAATCAAGTTTGAGCTTAAACAATGTTAAGGAGGTGCTGTCAAAATAACTATATATTTCCTGTTTAATCTCTAGGATTTTGCCAATTTTGTAAATTTAAACACATGGTTTTTGAAATTGTAATTAGAAAATTTTGTCTGTAAAATATCTACCCAATACATTCTCTTTAATATCTCTCATTTTTAATAATTAATGTAGAAATTGAATCGTTTATTTCAGAAACCACCTAAGCGACAAAAATTCCAAAAATGTTGTTTTGTCGGTACTGTTTACTTCGGAGGTGAATACATCGTTTAGCGCAGAAATAACCTTTGTTCCATATCACCGATGCTATTTGGCAGCCTTGAAAAGAATCCGTTTATTTCAGACAAAACCCAAGCGCCGTCGCATAGGTTCTTTCTGCGGTAGATTTCACTCGCGACGGTTGGCGGCCTTGACGACACCTGTCACGTGTTCCGTGGCTCGCTGTTTTGTTTGTAGTTTGTATCGAAGGTTACCGACATCCAAACACTGAGTGGATAATATTATTTTTCGTGCGTTTTCGGTGAAAAATAAGGTGTTATTTTGTGGTTTATCATACATTATTATAGTTCCTAAGCCATGTCTGATAGTTCGGATGATGAACCTAATCCCAAGCGTAGGCGTGGAGTTGTGCAGGAAGAAAAATACCAACGGAACATTATTCGGAATGCTAGGCTCAAAGGATTGCAGTACGTCTCGTACAAAGGAAAAGAAGTTCCCAGCAAAGCCCCGCTGAATGACGTAAACTGTAAGTGCCATTTGAAATGTTATTTGAAACTTACGGATGAAATAATACGAGAACAATGGGAAACATTTTACTCTTTGGAAAGTAAAAACACCCAAGACACGTACCTTCAAGCTTTAATTGAGGTTATGCCTGTGAAACGTAGACGCAAAAACCGCATCCCTAATGAAATAATGAGCAAGCTCAAGAAAACCCTGACGCGCCTACTGGTGACTTGGCAAACCGAAAAGCCCATTCATACAAGTATAACTTGAAAGTAAATGGTGTTCTTACTTAAGTTTGTAGAGGTGTTTTCTTGAAAGTGTTTTAAATTTCTGACAATAGAGTCAAAAGAATAAATAAATGTTCTGTCCTTCACAAAAGCCCTTTAGATATGAGGGGAAAATCTAGAAGTGGAAACGCACTTCCAGGTAACGTTTGTGTGAGAATACAGCAGCACATTGAGAAATTTGATGTCAAGGAAACCCATTATGGGGGAAAACCTAAAAAATATCTTGACGCTAGACTTGATGTCGCAAAAATGCATGCAATGCTTATTTTAGCTAACCCTGATCTAAAAAATAAAGTAAAGTATAGTTTCTACAACAAATACTATAAACAGAACTTTGCCTACTTTTTTGGAAGGCCACAAGTTGATGTGTGTTCAACTTGTGAAAGACTGTCGGCCAAACTGAAAGACAAGGGTTTAAGTGACAATGCTAAAAGAAATGTAGCTGCTGAAAAAATGGTACACTCATGGCGAGCAAAGAAGTTTTACAAAGCTATGGATGAGGCAAGCAAAAACAAAGATGACGACACGGTCGCACTAGCTTTCGACTATATGCAAAACTTACCCTTGCCACACATACCTGTACAGGAGGTTTTTTATATGAGGCAGCTCTGGGTAAATGTGTTTTCGTTACACGATTTGAAAACTAATGCTTCCAAACTATATATCTACCATGAGGGCGAAGCAAACAAAGGCCCAGACGAAGTATGTTCAATGCTACTGAGCTATTTCAATGACATTCCAGTTAATGTGAAGCATCTCATGCTGTTTTGTGATGGCCCATCAGGCCAAAATAAGAATCATGCAGTCGTGCGTTTTTTACTAAACCTCTGTGACTCAGGACGGTTTGAAACAATAACTCACAACTTCCCTGTACGTGGCCACTCATTTTTTCCATGTGACAGAGATTTTGGAAGCATAAAGCGTCTCTTGAGAAAGACGGACAGAATTTATACTCCTGATGAATATGCAGAGATCATGCTAAAAGCTAGTAAGTGTGGCCGATTTACTGTATATCACCTTACATCAGACGATGTTCTCAGTTTCAAAAAGTGGTGGCCCAAATCATATAAGAAAATGACAAATTCGGACGAAACTTCAGGCAGGAACGTACCCAAAGAAAATAAGCAGCCATTCAAAGTGTCCAAGTACAAGCAGTTTCTCTACAACAAGAATACTCCGGGAAAATTGGTCGCAAGCGAATGCATTGGAGGAATAACAACATCTACCTTCACATTGCTAAAAACTGCCAACCCTCCGGAACTACCAACAGAGAAAGCTTATCCTTTGGGGAAGGTATGTTTACTTTTATTTTACCAAGGCCATTTCAAACGTTTATATTTTTACTTTAAGCTAAACATTTTTGTAGGACATATCTAACAAATTTTAAAATTTATCGGGTTTTGCACAGTGAGATTTTTGTTTTTAGGTCCCAATAAACCAAAAAAAGATTGATGATATTAAAAAGTTGATGAAGTACACTGTTGGATATGAAGCCTTCTACGACACCATCATCCAATGGCCAACAACTGACCACGAGTTGCCAGAAGACATGCCAGAAGCTGAATAGACCAGATCTTTTGTATAATATAGACATACTGTAGCGTGCAGTCTACTTGTACGAGTATTTTCCGTTTAATGCCTAATAAAAGCACTCTTGTTTATACTTAAGTGTGTGTGTTACTCTTACCTTTGATACCAAAACAGGTAAAAATTAATCGTTTGACTTAATTTAAATATTAATTTAAAAAAAATCACTTTGGATTACACTAATTTATTGCAAAAACCATCTAAGTGAAAAATTTTCAAAAATTTATAACTCAAAAACTTGAAGGAAAAAAAATTAACAAAATAGATTATTCCAATAGCATGTTCTTGATTTGGTAAAAAAATATTTGAAGGAGACTAGACCTATACTTAAGCTGCAAAACAGTTTTTTTAGGTTTCCGAAAGTTGAAAAAAGCGCACTTAGGTGGTTTCTGAAATAAACGATTCAGTTTCACGTAGGTATATATATATATATATATATATATATATATATATATATATATATATATATATATATATATATATATATATATATATATATATATATATATATATATATATATATATATATATATATATATATATATTTATATGGAGCCTCACTCAAAGAACTGGCCAGTTGAGTAATTGAAAAATTAATCAAATTGATTGACAAACCTCAAGTAATTTTGTCATATGTATGTGAATTAATAATTTCTTGTTCTTGAAGTTCTTGCTAATTCTATCTGTGTACAATCAATGTTTATTTGAGATTTATCAACCATTTTATTTCATTTTGTTCACTATTTCAAATTGAATTTATATGAATAAATTCAATATTTGGTTATATTAATATGTCAGTTTAATTGAAGAGAAATTCCTCCTTTTTTTTTTTTTGTTCCTTAATATCTCTTTTCTTTTGACGTCAGCGCAAACAATTCATTCTTACTAACGATTATCTAGATAACTAAATTTTGTATATAACCTGGCACTAGTCTGGAGCACCCACAAATATAGGACTCCAGGCTGTGCAAAACAAACAAAGGAAAAGAACGTGAGTATCAAGCTACATCCAGATCTGTCAACCTCCTCAAAGTATTGCTAATCTTGATAAATGTGATGATCTGATAGATAGCTATTTTAGGGTAGGGTATTATAGGCGATCGTGATCTCAATATTGAGCAGATCTATATCCACCTGAACTCAATCACAGATACTACGGTTCTAGTTACTAGTTAGTTTTTTCTTTGAAAGAGGTTACAAAGAATAAGTCAAGAATCATGTTAATTGAATTGCTAAGTGTAGAAAGGGAAGTACGGACAAATTTAAAAAAAGTTTCGTATTGTTTTTTATACTTCAGACCGAGCCCAATCGATTGGCGCATAAAAGGAAATTTTGCCATTACCGCTTAACTAATTTACGGTGAAAGCCAATCTCGGTTTGGTGCGGAAAGTGAATATTTACAGTAGTTATTCCCTTTCTGCGCTTAAGAGGCACTTTAGAACTAAAGGTGGAATTTCTTCTAAACATGCGACATGAATCTAGGAAAACTGTTGATATCTTTACCTCAAGATGCTGGTATTGATTACAATAATAATAAAGTTCTGAAAGTAAGCTTAGTATTTCTATTCAAGGCCAAGCCCCCAAAGAAACGGAAACAAGGTATTCGAAATAAGAAAAATTATAAACGAAACGCGACCAGATGCTCTAGAGTAGCCGGTAAAAGTTTCGTTTAATAGAAAGGAAGGCATGCACAAAGACAAAAGATCGGTGCAGGTAAGTGTACAATTAACTGTTAATTTTGTTGAAAAAAAATTACTAGACCACTCGTTACTTTTGAAGCACAAAAAATGTATCGCTAACAAAAGAAGCTTTCATGAATTAAGAAACACGATTTATTTCTGCGGGGTATTATAATTTGTGAGGCTGTAAAGCGAATTGAAAAAGACGAAAATGAGCAACCTAAATCTCATACTTACAAGCCTTTTATATTGCCAAAAGCAAGGCATGTAATTAAGCTTTTTAAGCTTGTTCTCAGCAACATCAAAAAGAACATACACAATATGCCAGCACCTACCTAAAAATTTGACTCCAAAGGACAACATAAGAAAACAACAAAGTGGCAATGGAATTTCTGGAAAAATTTGTGAAATGATATCAGGGCATATAAAATATTTCCTAGTCAAAGTTCTAATTACTTTCGGACTGAATACGACTACCTAGGTGCACGATTGACCGTTGGAACGATGTTCCATTTATTCAAACAAAAATACCGAGACGCAAAAGTAAGCTACTGGTTCTACTGGCAATAGTTTCGGGATAATTGTCATCTTTATTTTGGACGTCCACAGGCTGATACCTGTTCATTTTGCGAGGAAAAACGTGCTCTATTGCGAAGTGCATTAAACGATAATGCCGAAAGTGCTGAATTATCAGTTCATAAACGTATATCTAAAAAGTTCTATAACAAAATAAAGGATTTCCAAAGTAAAGAACGTGAATATGTGGCAGGAATATGCTTTGATTATAAGTCAGATCTTACATTTTCTAATATTCCAGTTCAGAATATATTAGCGAACCCTAAGGCTTCGATCTGCCTACTCCCTAGAGCGGTGAACAAAGGTGAGTTGGGCTGTTGTAGCTCGATTACGGAGCCTCGATCTGCCTACTCCGTAATGGAGCTACAACAACCCAACCCACCTTTGTCCAACGCTCTAAGGAGTAGGCAATTTGAGGCCTTAGAGTTCATGTCCTTACATATTTCCTTTACCTCCTAAAAAATTGCTCCAAAACAGGAGCCGAAACGTCGAGTTTCAATAAATTCTGGACGCAGTTCAACCCGAGACGCAAGTATGTCATATATATATATATATATATATATATATATATATATATATATATATATATATATATATATATATATATATATATATATATATATATATATATATATATATATATATATATATATGACATACTTGCGTCTCGGGTCAATAAAATTGGAATCTTTTAAAAAAGGTTTTATTTAAGATATAAACAGACAGGCAAACTACATTCAATAACTAATTACTTATAAAAATATAAATGCTCTGAATTTTACAAGTGTTGTATAAATTACAGGAGCAAATGAAAATTACAGTGAACACGTCTAATGTTTCCGTAATAATGATTATAACGTCTCTTGCAAGATCACACACTCCGTGCTGTGTAGAAACACTATCACATGCGAAGTAACTTGATATGCTGATGTTGCACTTTTCGTCTAACGGCTGCTTGGGGTCGACTAGGCCAAAGGGTTTCGTTCTAACTTAACTCCTCCATCATCAGATACAAGAACGCCCTCGTTCTTTCGATTATGCTTGATTTTTGGTAAACTGCTTCTTCTTCTGTAACCTATTATTGCTATTATCACAAGAAACAAAATAATAAAGATGGTTATTCCTATATGGGTGCTGTGTATCAGTGGGTGTATACGGGTAAAGTGAATCTTCTGAAGATGTTGTTTTAGCTTGACGTTGTCCTTGAGATGTATTGGTCTATATTGGATCGTCGCTATTGATTTATCGAGGGGAATCAATGTTTCTTGTTCCCAGGTTATATTTTGATGGGTGTCTTCATAGGTATTTCCATTGATTATTATTCTGCATTCGGCTACGGCAGTTAGCACGCTGGTTTCTTCTAATCGATGTCTTTTCAAACTTTGTGGGCACTGTTCTGTGAACTCTTGAGGTTGATTGGTTATTGCCAGGACGTTGCCATTGTAGAGCTGCACTGAGTATGAAAATTGGTTGATTACTTTGGCAAGGGTGCAGTTCTTGAGCTGGTTCAGGAAACAGTCTTCTTGGAAGAATTCATCTTTGCATATTATAGCTTCTTCAATTCTAGGGCAGTGTTCTTTGGTCCACAAGTTCTTATCGGGAGTCTCTAAGTAATAAGAGCTCGGAGGTACAAGAAGGGTATTTTGGTAAGGGACAGGTTAATGTGGTAATAGGAGCCAGAGGTCGGATGTAAAATCGGGATTTTTAATTGACATACAATAGTGTCCCTAAATGCAATTAAATTAAGTTGAGTAATTCTAAAATTTTAAATATGTGATTGCGGTCAAAGCTTATCAGTTCAGCATTGCTATAGATTAGTTTTAAATGGTCACTTATGTGGGTCAAATCACGAGAAGTGAAAATCTCAATATTAGTAAGGCCATTAAAAGCAAGACTAATTGTTCTCTGAAGGATTTTTATGTGCTCTAAAAGATTATCGTTTAGAGATTTTTGGAAGCTGTATAAACCTATCCGATGTTGAAACTCCTTAAGCTCTTTAAAAGATTGTTTAATGAGATCAAGGTTTTTATGGATCACGTCTTGTTCATGTTCAAATCTATCAGTTATTAGAGAAGCAAAAGATACCAAGTCGGAAACTTGTGACATAAGTCAATTTTGGTTTGAAAATAACAAATCTAAATTTTTGTTAATTTCTTTGAGATCGTCCTGATCGAGATTACCTGTTATTGTTTTGATCACAGATCCTAGACCGTTAATCAGACCTCTTTTGTTACGAGAGTGAGTTAATTGAGAAAGTTCATTTTCGATATCGTTTATTTGCTTATTGATTATTTGTTGATAGGGGTAAGAATGTTTACTAAGCAATTCTCTATTTCTGATACAATTTTGATAATTTTCTTCCAATAAAGTAAGGTTGAAATAAAAATAAATTCGATGAAAATGATTGATTATTTTAGCGACACCTATCGGGTCTTTAAAATATCCATTAGTTTTAGCGGGATGAATTTGAAGGGCCGGGATCGGACGTACCAGGAGCGCTAGTATCGTTCTGAAACACAAATTTTTTCCTTACTCGTTTTACATTACTAACGTGGGCTTGTTTCTTTCTGCTAAGGGGTAGACTAATTTTTATACACTTTTGTTTTACATTTTTGTGAATTTTGTAAGGGGAATCTAATTTTTTCACTCGAGGAGTTTTTATAGCTAGTTTTTGTTCATTTATAATGGGTACATTTTCTCGCGCTTCATTTAATTTTTCTAAATTTTTGCTTAATTTTTCTTTAGTTTTCTTATATATCTGATCATAAAAGCGGATGATTTCTTTAAGTCTTTTGGAATTATATTCCTCATAAACTGTAGCTGTGGGATCTATAGGATCTAATTTATCAAAGGGTCCATATAGGAGGTGAAAAGGTGTATAGCCTGTTGTGGAGTGTATTGATTGATTATAAATTATAAGTGCGGTAGTTACTAGTTCTAAAATATCTTCTTTAGGATTATCTATTAATAAACATCTTACTTTCTCGATGAGTGTTGAGTGAAATCTCTCGATGGGTGAATTTGAATTTGGATTCTGAGGGGACGTAACATGTAGCTGTATTTTAAAGGTCTTTAGGTATTCTTTTAGTACATTATTATCGAATTCCTTACCGGGGTCGCAAACTACCCTTAAAGCGTAATTATGATGCGTAAAATAGTGCCTTAACATTTTAACTATAGTAAGACCGGTTCCGTCTTTTATAAAATATGCTTGGGCATATTTGCTAAAAAGATCAATAATCGTAAGGAACTTATAATTATTAAAAGAAAAGGTATCAATATGTATGACCTCAAATGGTCTTTTGGCAACCAAAGGGCCTTGAAAAGGAACCTTATACGGATTTCGTTCATATTTACCTTTTAAACAAGTTTCACATTTGTTAATAATATCGTTTATGTGATCTTTCATTTTGGGCCAATAATATTCATTTCTGAAATGATTAAACGTTTCGTTAACGCCATTATGATTCGACTTATGATAATCTATGATAAGCGCTTGTTGATCTAAATGGTTTTCTATGTCTTTAAGCATTTTATCACACCTTACTAATTTAATCGAGGAATTTAGATTGTTTCTTACGTAATTTATTGTTTCTAACATTAATTCTTCATTCAAAAAATAAAATGCAGTAAGAGCGTTAGGGTTAAGATATTCCTTCATAAAGCGTTCTATTTCACGATGTTTTTGTTTCTGTAAAATATGAACAATCGTTCTTTCCTTACTTTTAAATATCTTTTGTTTTTGTATAGAGTGTTTTTGACCATATTTAAAAATAACTTGGTGCGAGTAAACGTTAAGTGGTTTTTCTGTCAATGGTATAACACCTACAGGGTGTTCCTGAAAAGAGTGCACGGTAGCGTCTGTTTCGGGATTTCTCGAAATGGGTAATTCTATGCCAAGACTTTGTAAATCTTCGTCGGTAAGTTCCTGCAAATCTTCTGCGTTATTTAGTAGTGACATAAGGTCTAAGGGGTCATCTTCAATAGTGTTAATTTCTTGACTCGGAATTCGCGAAAGGGCATCGGCAACAACGTTGTCCTTTTCTTTTTTGTATTTAATATCATATTCAAATTCCTCTAGTTTAAGACGCCATTTTACTAGTCTAGAGTTCGGTTCTTTGATAGAGAAAAGCCAAACTAGGGGTTTGTGATCGGTTTCGATGCTGAATTTTCTGCCAAATAAATAAGGGCGAAAATGTTTGCAGGCTGTTACAATAGCAAGTAACTCTTTTTCGATGGTGGAATAATTTTTCTCTGCACTATTGAGAGCTCTGGAATAAAAAGCGATAGGCTTTTGTTCTTGGGACAAAACCGCTCCGATTGCTGTGTTGCTAGCATCGGTCGTTAAATAGAATTCTTTTTCAAAGTCAGGGTAGGCAAGAATAGGAGTTAGAAATTAGTTCTTTTGCATGCTCGAAAGCTTGGATGTATAGGGGATCATCTATGTTCATAGGAGTGTCTTTTTTGAGGCGTTTAGTTAATGGATGGACGATTTTTGCGAAATTTTTTAAAAATCTTCGGTAATATCCAATCAAACCTAAGAAGGATTTTATCTGCTTTTGATTTTTCGGAAGAGGGTAGTTTCGAATAGCCACAATTTTATTGGGATTCGGTCTTATCCCGTCCCGTGATATCACATGTCCGAGAAAAGCTACCTCTTAATGATGAACAAAAATTCACACTTATCAAGTTGTACCTTTAAATTTACTTCCCTTAGTTTTTGGAAAACTTGTTTTATGTGTATAAGATGTTCTTGGATGGACTTAGAGAAAATTACGATATCGTCCATGTAGACGAAACAAAATTTATGCAAGTATTCCCGGAAAATATTATCGATCATGCGTTCAAAACTGCTCGGCGCGTTCTTCAATCCGAACGGGATCCGAAGGTACTCATAATGCCCATTGTTAACGGTAAAGGCAGTTTTTTCAATACTCTCGGGTGTGAGTTCTATCTGATGGAACCCTTGAGCAAGATCAATAGTGCTAAAATATGTGCATTTTCCGAGATTGTCCAATATTTCCTCTATGCGTGGTAAAGGGTACTTGTCATCTATAGTATTGGCATTTAGTTTTCTATAGTCTATAACAAGTCTCCATTTGCGTTTACCGCTAGAATCGATTTTCTTGGGGATGATCCACACCGGAGCTGAATAGGGCGAGATGGAAGGGCGAATTATTTTATTACCTAAAAGTTTTTGAATTTGGGACTGAATCTCGTTTTTTAGATGAAAAGGGTATCTATATGACTTTACCTGAATGGGAGTTTCATCTCGTGTTCTTATATGATGTTTAACAGTGTGTGTAAACGTTAAATCCGAATTTTCGTTATAAAAAATGTCTTTATATTTTTTACATAAATGTAGTAGTTTTCCTTTTTCTTCATCATTAAGATGAGATGTTCTTATAAGGCTAGACAAATCGATATAAGTATCATCTTTGTTTTCTTTAGGTAACTGGGATTGTACGTCATAAGCTACAATTGGTTCGACTTCCAGTGGCTCGTAAAAATTTATTGGAATTAAATTTGTAGTTTTTCTTTCTATAGGAACCGTACAAATACCATTACACGCTAGAGCAATTGAATTTTGGGTGCTAAAGGTTGACTCATTCATTTCGGGTAGCAGAACGGAGCCGTTCTCTACATTTACCGGAATTTTAATAGTATCTCGACAAATTTGTTTAAATGGTTTAAAATTCGCGGGATTCAAGTCGAAAAAAAATGGTATTTCGATGTTATTGATTTTTAGAACTTTGTTTTCATAATCTAATTTTGCTTTTATTTCTCTAAATAATGAGGAACCTATTAAAGCATCAAATCTATTATGCCATTCGGCAACGCAGAATGTAATTTTGTTATTAATCCCAAATTCTCTTAAAATGGGGGCAATTAATCTATAATTACCTTGTACTGTACCAGCTATAGATTTTAATATAAACGGGTCATTAGTAAAATAATTTTTGCTAAAACATTCGGCTACATTAGGGTTAACAACACTGTTCTATGCCCCCGTGTCCAGGAGAATTTTCATATTTAAAGATGGACACACTATAAATGGAAGTTTTGGGACACCTGATATATAATTTATATCTATAAATTCTGTTCTTCCGAGGCTTCTTTGAGAAAATCCTCATCTTGTAAATTATTGTCAAAATTTTCTTGAACTGAAAATTGATTTTCGAAATCTGTATCGTCGGCATAATTTTCGTATGATTCGTTTTCAAAGGGCTCAGGAGGGTCTTCATGAAAATGAAGCTCTTCATGACCTAATGCTCTAGGAGATTTTTGTTGAAAATAATTATTTATTCTAGAGGGTCTTGAGGGAGGTCTAGTGTTTCTAGTAGATATCGACATAGGGGTTGGACCTTGTTGTGAAATATTTTGAGGCCTGTTATAGGTTATTGGTCTCTGATTACTTCCACTAGCTCTACGATTTGGGTTACTTTGATTAACACGAGGTATTATGTATTGTGGTTGTGTAAAATTGTGAGGGTTTCTTTGAAAAGGGTTATTATGAAAGTTTTGATTTTTATATGGGGTTCTAGTAGGGTTTGGAACATATTTATTAGATGATTGTGCTTTTTGTCTTAAAGAATTTAAAAAATTCGCTTGCATTTGCTCATTATCATGTATATGGCATTCTAGTAAAGCCGCTTCTAAAGAAGTTATATGTGCAAATCTTAAATAACTATGGTATGGCTCTATGATACCTGCTTTGAAAGTATTTAGTGCCAGATTCTCAAAATATTGCTTTTTATACAAAATAATTGCTGTAGGTAAATTCTGTAAATTGATATGGTCTACTAAAGACTGTAATTTAGTTTTAATTAAATTATGATAATCTATAAACGAATGTGCTTTTTGCATGGAGCAAGTAGTCAAGTCGTTTAACAAAAGGTCTTCGGATCTAGCATCCGCAAACTGTGCCTTGAGACTTTCTTTAAGAGAGCTCCAGGACTGTTCAGGTAAACTAATTAGGACATCTCTAGCATCACCTGTAATTTTTGATTTTATAAATTCTAAAATCATTGAATTAATGTGTGAAGCATTAGGAGAACTGTCGTCCTGTCTATATGTTTCTATAAATAGTTCGCATTGGTGTAAAAAATAATTTAAATGTTTCCTACCCCCTGTATAGGGTGGAACCATAACTGACGCTTGCACTATCTGCGTAAGTTCATTTTGTGAGTAAAGTAAATTGGTTTGGTTTGGTTGAGTCATTTTAAAATTAATAGGAGATCTATCTCTTTCAACCATAAAATAAAATAAAACACAGAAAAAATATTTTTCCCAATATGAGATTAGTTATAAAAATATTTTCAGCTATAATTTTTGAATTGATCACTTTAAATAATGATTATTCAATTAGGCAAGCTAAGAAATAAATTATATGTGTTTGACTGACTGTTAAAATTTCTTAAATAGTAATATTACAAAAGGACACAAGTAAATCAATCAAAAATTAAGGAAGGAGTACTTACAGGGATTTCAGCATACTGTCTGTACCAGTCTTCTTACTTCTGGACCACTTGTGATGCGAATGAGTGAGGTTCTTTGTATACCAGCAAATTGTTGAAACAACCCGACGCTTAAATTGAACTTTTATGTGTTAATTAAGGCCGTCTGGTATCCGGGTAGCAGCGCCAATAACGTATTCCAATTTTATTGGAATCTTTTAAAAAAGGTTTTATTTAAGATATAAACAGACAGGCAAACTACATTCAATAACTAATTACTTATAAAAATATAAATGCTCTGAATTTTACAAGTGTTGTATAAATTACAGGAGCGAATGAAAATTACAGTGAACACGTCTAATGTTTCCGTAATAATGATTATAACGTCTCTTGCAAGATCACACACTCCGTGCTGTGTAGAAACACTATCACATGCGAAGTAACTTGATATGCTGATGTTGCACTTTTCGTCTAACGGCTGCTTGGGGTCGACTAGGCCAAAGGGTTTCATTCTAACTTAACTATATATATATATATCGTACCGAAGACTTAAAAAAATGGTCCGATTTTGATGAAATTTGGCACCTACGTACCTTTCCTTTGCAAGTGGCTAAGATAAGTCCCTGGATAAGATCGGACCAATTATTCCGGCAAAATTTTGGGTTTTCTTTCGGAGAATTTTTTATCTCCGAAAATAACAGTACCATGACAACTAAATTTGGCCGATACGTTACTACTATCAAACTTAGCCTACATGGCGAAATTCAGATCTCTAAGTTTAAAGAGAAAAAGTTATAGGCATTTAAATTTTAAAAAATGTGGGTGCCACTGGTGATTAGAGGAAAGCACAAGATCACAATATTTTGTGTAATGAACAAAACCAATTGAATATTACATACAACGGTTAAGTTTTCTTGGCGCAAAAACGTCAAGAAGTAGCAGAAAAAATATTTTGAAACTTTTATAATTTTTCTTTTTAAAACGTCTAAGTCGCGATTTGAAACGTCAAAATTTGCAATTTTGAGACAACAAATCTGAAACAAATACGGACTATGTAAAAAAAATATCGTACTAGATGTGTTTTGCAAAGCCTTAAGTATCAACTGCAATCATCACTGTCCTCCATTTTAGTAAAATGTTTTCGGAAAATCCATTTCAAATAAACGCTCTTTCTGGTGCTTTAGCAGTAGTTTCAGCTATAGACTTTATGACACATAGACTTATGGAAAAATTCGCTCCGGAAAACCGCGACATATGAATTTTAAGATTTCCTCAAATGAGCGCGAACAAGAATCCCTAAACCACATATACGATGTCAGTTTCGGTTTTTGTCTGTTTACACATATACAGGGTGACGCATTTCTACGGTAAAGCTCAATATATCCGTTATTATACAAGATATGAGAAAAAATGATATTTGTTAATTATAGGGTGTCTCGAGCTGCATCTTATAAACCTATTTTCGCCGTCACAGGTGGCTATAAGTCGTTGGTGATACATACTCTCTTTTTTATAGAACAAGGGGTGTTCTATAAAAAAGAAAGTTATTCCATTTTGTATTTTCCATTGAATTATAATGCATGTTTGTAAGGAAAAAATGATATCGTTCGTCGTTTTTTATTTTCAATTGCTTTGCAACTTTTCACGTTTTGGGCACTTATCACAAACACATGTCACAAATTGTGATGCGGCGTTTTTACCAATAGATAGCGGACCTCCATGGAAATGAGCATTCAGAGAATTTTTTTGTTTGTATTACTCGTTGAAAAAATCGAGCTGCCGTGTACAGGCACTCTCAAGTAGTGGCCGGATTTGAAAAGTTTTCGCAGAAATGTTTTTAGTGTATCCGTAGAAATCATTTCTTGTAAGATTGTAGTAAGTTTAGTAAGTTATTGTAAAAAAAAGTTGTCGAATTTTCGTAAGAAATATAATTTAGTGTCACATTACTGAAGGCAATTTCTGTAAAAAAAAAAGTGAATGTTTGGCAATTTTTTTTGCTAATTTTCATCATTTTTTTCTCAATTTTGGTCCTAAGGCTATTTGTGAATAATTATATCTTGACAAGTGTGTAAATAACTTGAAGAGGTTCGTTGGTAAGGAAAATCGGACCAATGACCAATGAGTGAGGATTGGAACCTGTGATGAGCACTGATAAGTACAATTTGGAGAACCTAATTCATCACAATACAGTTTTTTTACCCGACGATCGTTTCGCTAACAAAGTTAGCGTCATCAAGGGAATGAGTAAACTGTTTAGTTTAAATCGGACCAGTTTTTCTGGAACTTTTTAAGTTTGTTTTCCGAAAATGTTTATACTTTTTGCAACAACAAAGCTATTTTAATGAAATATTGTACATTGTTAGTACTACGATATATAGGTTATACGGCCAACCAATGACCTTCTTTTAAAAACAAGACATGTTTGCCATTAAAAGCATTTTTACGAAAATTTGCTACCATAAGACTTCCTCCAGACGTTTTCATTTACAAGTGTTTCCATGTTACTGCATTATATGAACCTAGCTATCAAACTATAACACCAGACAAAACAGAAACAATATTAATAATACAAAAGCCTAGAGAAAATAGAAGTCCATAACACAGAGTGCGCACCACTGTCGCGTTGTTAGATCTTATGTTTCGTCTTGGCAGATCAGGAAAATGGTTTATGTATTGTACATCACAGTGTGTGGTTCGGAATATCATCATCTACATAATCACTTAATCCCATTGATGTATTTTGTGTTGCTGGTCACGTGAACATATTTTCAATCGTAGGTATCACAGTGGACAATGGTAACTGAAAGGGTTTCTAGTAGCTCGAGTAGACTTTCTAAATTCATTTTCAGAATTTCGATACCTACCCTCTAAACATTTGTGGAAGCTTACGAGAATGAATTACACTATGTTCAGTGACTACTCTGGGTGGTAATACCCTTATCCGACATGTATTGTCAGTTGCTAAGGCAACGAGAATTAGTTGAAATAATTTATCATTTGACGTTTCTCGTTGTACGATCCTGCTGGTCTGCATATTTTATATTAATCTCTGGTATTTGAATTCTTTTATAATCTGCATATTTTATACTAATCCCTGGTATTTTAACTCTTTTATAGTCTGCATATTTCATACTAATCCTGGTATTTCAATTCTTTTATAGCGAGCTTATTTCACTTTACTACGTTTATTCTTGCTCTTGTTTCGTTTATTATCGTCATTAATAATAATTTTTCCCCTTTAGTTCTTGTAACCTGACCTGTTGGAGTGTTACTTTTTGTCGAATAAGGATGCACGATTGTCTATAACATAATATCAGAGGATGTATCCCGATCAACATACACCAAGTCACACATAGGATAAATGGACCACTTTAAGAGGTTTACATTTTTTAACTTTGGATAATTTGCTAACTTCAAAGCAGTTGCCAACCTTACCTAGATAAACCGAATCAACCATTGGTTATGTTTGTAGAAAATGACACAAAATACAGATACAACATACTAGACAGAGCCAAACTAAATAAATTATTGCCAAGTACTGTTTTGCTAGTTGTGGCAATCACTTCACTAGATGTGGCCAGGAAATGAACAAGTTGTAGCTATTGTGGATGAAGAATACAAGTACCAACATCATATTGCAACTGTTTTATTAGAAACATTTTAAAAACAAACAAATATTGCCTAAAAAATGTAGACATAAAAAATCATCTTTAAACTTCAAGACATAATTAATAATTTAAATAAATGAAGCTTCCATTTCAGGTACTGTGCAAACACCTCTTGTATTAATAACTTTAGGTTCAGTTATTTCAAAAAGAATATCTTCTTCGCGGTACAAAAGAAGATCAGGTGGACCGGGCCACTTCCAGTTCTTTCCACTTTTACACATTGCACGGCAAAAAAATTCGCGATTTTCCACACTGACAATTTTGGCCGGATAAAAGTTTCCGTCGCATCGAAGTATGACAAATGATCCAACTCCTGGTGGTTGTTCTTCGTTTATGAGGACAGCAGCCTTTTGTTCTTTATTTTTATCTGCAGTACTTCTCTCCGTGGTATTATTTCCTTCTTCAATCTTTTTTCCGTAGCCCCTTCCTCAATGATATCTTCCAATGTCGTTTTTTCTTTGGCAACATTTGCTTCTGTATTAGTCCTTCCTTTAGTAACTTAGTTTCACTCCTATTTTCGGCAGAAATTTCTTAAATCCTTTCTTCCGTAGTCTCGTTGTCCGCAACAGTTTTTTTCTTTGGCACCATTATCTTTGGCAGTTTTTCGTTTCATAATCTTTTCGCGAGACGCGAACTTTTTGTCACTCTTTGCTTTAGCTATATTTTCTTTAGCATTCTCCTTTGCTTCAAAAATTTGTACCCACTTGTCTGAGTTTACCACTGAAGGCAAGCTAGTTTTTTGCTTTTTGTTTCTGTCGACGGACATATTGTCTTCAAGCTATTTTCCCACATCTCTAAGGACATCGCTAACAGTCCTTTTTTGAACAATTTCGTTTCTGATCCAGTTTTTTCAGCAGCTGGTTCGACAATAATTTGTTGCAGAATATTGATTTTGTTTTCATTTGCGGCTGTCACGTTTTCATTGGTATATTCAGGAAATTCGAAAACAAGAATATCCTCCTCAGTACTTCGTACTGCTTCTTCGTTGATGGTCATGGTCGGGTAGGCGTCTAGAGTAATGAAATCCCATTCAGTCTTTCCAACTTCTAAATTCAGTGGGATTGTCGTGTGAGAATCTGGTGCAATTTCTTCCTTCATTTTTCGCAAAAATTGTAGAGTTCCATAAACCGTTCCTCACCTTGCCACTAATAATCACTATGATAGGTATTCTCGAAAGTCTGCAACAAAACAGGATCTATTCCTGCTGTCACATACTGAAAATCTTCCATTCTCTCATCGCTTTCAGGTTTTTCCAATATCTCCGAATTAGAATTTGGGAAATCTCTTCTAACACATCTATCGTAGTGAGGAGGATCTTCGTCAAATGGATAGAGTCCACACGTACGGAACCCAGATATTATCTTATTAGAAAAGTCTTGTTGGGTAAAAGTCGTATTTAACGCCGCTGGAATGTCTTTTTTTCTGAATACTTCTTCCGTCGTGATCAATTAACCATTTCCTCGTAATTTTCTTCCATGCCTGCTTTAAAGGAAAAAAGAAGGCCACATCTAGTGGCTGCAGCAGGTGGGTTGTGTTTGGAGGCAGACAAATTAAAATGATCCCATTTGAACGACACAGATTACTTAGGTTTAACGATAAATGTGAGGCGTGTCCATCTACGAAAACAATAACTGGCCGAGGAACTGCGTTGGTGTCCAAAAAATTTATAAAAACATTGTGAAAATATTCATAAAATTGTTTGCTCTGCATCTATCCAGAATCCGAAACTTCGATAGCCCAGTTTTTAGAAGCCGACTCAGCGTATATTTTTGGTAGACGTTTAAGCTTGTAAATTGTGAGTGGTGGCGCAATCATTCCTACTGCCTTCACTGCAATTAACGTTGTAACGTTATCTTTGTCAGAAGTACCGACATCATAAAAACTGTTGCCCTTAGGACTAAGAACTAGCGTACCCTTTGGTGACAGAAATATGGCCGTTTCATCCATGTTAAATATTCTATTTGGATAGTTTAAAACATCTAAATTAGGTCCCAACAATTATCTCGTGTCATTGAACCAGCGACGTATACTTCCTTCTGAAACTGCAGCTCTAGCTTAATTGATAAATTGCGCGTGCTTTTTAGGGTGACGTCTCAAAAAGCAATCAAATCACTTTCCTCCTGGTGTTTCTTTAAAGAATTTTACATCGATACATTAGTCTTGTAACAGTTTTTTAATTGAGTAAATTAGGCCCTCTCTATTATTGGGAATTCCCTTTGCAGCACAACCAAGAATCCAAGTAACCAGTTTGTTTTCTATCTTTGGACCTAAAGCACATTGAGGACCAACTCGTCGACAGTCATCGAAGGTTTTGCCTGCTAATCTATTTCGAACTGATGTTCTGGGAACGCTGAACAATTTACAGGCCTTAGCGTCAGGCATGTTTTCTTCTCTTATTACCCTCGAAGCATCCAGCATAGCAGCGTCTGAATACTGAAATAACTTTCTGGACATGATGATTTCTGCAAAAAAGTACATTTTTTGTATCCTTTTCTATTTCAGTGAGATTGCTGTTTACTATCTTATCCTAATATATGGCTACAACTGGTTTTTCTGTTCCTTTTGTGGCCACCACAGATGGTACAGTGGTATTCATTCCTGTTCCTTAAGTAACCACTGCAAATTTAGATAGGTTATAAATCTTCTGGAAAGTACTGCAATAACGCACATATCTATAGAAAAGTAAACGAAACCTTTTCCAGACATTTATGACCTAAAATTTAAGAAAAATATGCTTAGTACTTACCTTGCGTTTCTTAAGAAATCTGCTAAGAAATGATCTGCTCTCACAACCCTCTCTGAATATGAACTAGTTTTAAACAAATGGAAAATACGTTGAAGACCCAAAATGCACCAGCGTCAACGGAAGGGCGTCAGTGAAGTGGATACACTAGCATTCTAATGGTTATTTCAAATTTAAATAGCAAATATGGGAGAATGTTTTCATGGATGGCCAGAACAGGCACTCTACTCTAGAATGCTGTCAGTAAACATGAGAACCGTTGGCAGCTTCGTTGCACACACACTCTCTCTCTCTCCATCACTTCCACAATTAATGCTTTAACTTAAAAATTATCCCGTGTATCACCAATTCTATCTATAGATAAATTCGTGTAAATATGATTGTTCACTGCTTATGTTCCAAAACACGTTTGTCTGGTTACCTGTTTGTTTCTGTTCAAATTACACCCAAACACGGATAATATTGGACACTTAAAGACACTCTTATTAAAGGAAACCAGATTATCTGTGTAAAATGGTAATTTGATTATAACTTCCTTTGCTTTGCACAAAACACTCCCACACGCACAACCTTAATTACCTTCTCTTTCTCTTAGCTTGAATTCGCTGGGATGACAGTTAAAAACAAAGGCGTGAAATAATACGGAAGACTCGAGACCAGTTGACATAGCCCGCTGGAAAAAATGCTATGAATTTTAAAGCATTATAAAGAAGTTCTGGTGTCTGCATTCAGTAAAGTTCGCAGCGAGAATATTTGATAAAACGCAAAAAGCCTGACTTTTTTTTTTCTGAAGTAATAAACACAAGCTCGTTATACACCGGACTTCAATGCAATTATTAAATTTACTCGTAGAATGTTTTTCGCTATGTTTACCAAGCTAATCTACTTTGCGTACTGGAATTTAATTAATAAATCTGTAACATTGCAAAGTAAAGCATTCAAATATGACACAGTGCTTTTTAGCGAATTTTCGTAGAAAAAAGGTTTTTTATGAGCACTACCATGGATCCCTTGAACTCGTTTCAGCATATATATATATATATATATATATATATATATATATATATATATATATATATATATATATATATATATATATATATATATATATATATATATACAGGTGTCACACGACTAACGGCACGGAGTCTCACGTCTAAATATTTTATTATATCGACTTTTCAATGACAATGGGTTATGTATGTCAACAAGGGCTACAATTTAAAATTATTTTCAAATATGCAGGATGGTCCAATAAAGCGTGACACGTCAAAGTTTTGTTTCTTCTTATGGAACACCATGTATTTGGTAACGTATTTGAACTGCACGGAAAAATAAGGTTCACTATAACTATCTATTACTGTTTGTCAGATATCTTGACTTTTCGATAAATATGAGGTTTTTGAAAAAAAATCTCAACTAGATTGTGTTTGAGAGTTTCGTTTTAATGTGAAAATGGCACTTGCAATCATAAAAGTATGAATAGCATGAAAACCATCGCATTTGAGTATAGGGAACTCTAGTGTTATATGGAAGGGAATTACTTTTTCTATAAGATGGATGTTCCATTTAACATAAACAAGCTAATCTACTTTGAATTTGTCAATAAGTGTACATGAATTTTTTAACACCCTGTAAATTATTCCGAAGTACTGACTACAGTGGTGGATTGAATAACAAGTTTATCATCGCAGGCTAGTGAATTTTCCTTTCGATGTTGTCTTACATGGAAGATGAGACTCTTTTTTAAAAACCTCATATTCTGCGAAAAATCAAGATATCTGATAAACGGTAATAGATAGGTATAGAGATCCATTAAGAAAGCGAGCCTTCTTTTTCCGTACAGTTCAAAATCATTATCAAAAACATTGTGTTCCATCAGAAGAAACATAACTTTGAGGTGGAACTCTTAATTGGACCATCCTCTATATTTGGAAATAATTTTAAATTGTAGCCCTTGCTAACCTAACCTACATAATACTACGCCGTTAGAAAAATCGATGTAATATAATATATAGACGTGAGGCTCCGTGCCGTTAGTCGTGGGACAACCTTATATATATATATATATATATATATATATATATATATATATATATATATATATATATATATATATATATATATATATATATATATATAATTGTATTAATAATTAGTAATAATCTACTCTTTATATATAGGTATTTAATAAATTTGATATAATTAGTTTTCCATGGCCTAGCTCAAAATTATTTTCGTAACATGAGTCCTGTTTTCTACAGGGTGGTTCTGACTATAAAAACGAACAAACAATAAGGATGGGTTATATAACTGATCAAATTATGACTTTAAAACAGAAACTTACTTTATTACAATGACATACAGTATACTAATCAGGTAGACAAATTATGATGAGTCTAAAAGTGTAATTTTGTTTTTGAGATGTACACAAATTTTCAACTAATTACTCAAAAGTCAACATTAAATTTCAAAAATACGTTCCGGGTATTTTCTTTACTAGATTTGCACAATTAGGAGTGCTTTTTTATTTAAATGACACTGAGTTTGATACTGGTAATAAATACTAGGCGTACCTTACTGGTTTTTCTACTTCCGCTTAACAAAAGGAGTATATACTGTGAAATCTCACGTACCAGCACGTCACGTGAAAAAGTTTTTTTAACTTTCCTCTGACTTTGATATATATATATATATATATATATATATATATATATATATATATATATATATATATATATATATATATATATATATATATATATATATATATATATATATATATATATATATATATATATATATATATATATATATATATCTTTTCAACTTTTTCTTGTTATCCAACTTTTTTCGTTGTTGATTTTTTCTCTGGCTGGCATCCTTCCCCTTTTAGCGAATTTTCATTAAGAAAAATTCTCTAATAGAGAGGCCACGATTGAAAGCTTTTGAAAAAAATTCTTCAGATGAGCGCGAATTTGGGTCCCCAGAACCTAAAACCAAGGTCCGTTGAAAATTTTATATTTCAATGAAACTTGGCAAAGGTCTTACTTGGACGAAAACCGAGGTCGAGTTCGTTAATCTGCCTTTGTGCTGAAGTTTTTCCGGTGGAAAATCGGGAAAAACTGTTTGAAAACGCTATATCTTTGTAAGTAACTGGAATTAGACTTTACATGTGGCTAGAAATAGTACAAACAAACCTATGTTGTGAATTTTAAGTAATTTGGTAAACAGTTTTTTCCAAATTAAAAGTAAAATCCCAAAGACATGCGTTGAAACGGCTTAGTGGTTAAAGTCCAATGCCTGACAGAGTAGTTAACTACCACGCGTATATTAATTCATATAATAGGTATAAACCATTCATCAACGGTAACCAAACTAAATATATACCAGGCAGACAACATACTACCCGAACCAACATTCGTGAAATCTCGGCCGCAATTATGGAAAATGACAGACGACATGAAATTAAAAATTTGCCAAGTGATTGTTATTTAACTGGGAGATTTAATCAATTATTAAAATACAATATATTTGTAGCTTTATTAATGGCCCCAAATACAGTTTTAGCGCAGCCTTCTTCTCATCCGAACCTCATAGAGTGTGGTTTCGTTACGTGGATGATAGTTGCTCAGTGTTTAACACAAACATTTGCAGAATATAACATATTAATGCCACATTAAACAATAAATTTGATTCTCCAAAATTTACCCACGAATTAGAAATTAATAATAACTTACCCGTTCTAGATGTACTACTTATCAAAAATAAAGACACTTTAGAATTCGATGTCCATAGAAAGGAAACGACCACTCTAACCTACATTTCGAATGACTCACATCATCCGTACGTACCAAAAAATGGCCAGTCTGAATTTTTTAGTAAACAGGTTAATTAATTTTTCTTTAAGTACAAGTAGAGATATTAAAGAATTAAAATATATACATTCATCAAGCTGGATTCGACCGCGTAACATTCTGCTTAGGAGGCAAGGGCGATGTCCCCGGCGCTATCCGAGTATACTTCAACTAACGTTTTATTTGAGTGATACCTTAGATCGGCTTCATACCCGGGATATTATATTCAAAATATACGTAATTAATTACAGAATTAGTAGAATTACCGTTGAAACACATCCAACGACTGTTTCGGTCTTATATGACGTCTTATGTTTAAGTCTAAAGATAAAAGAAATTATTTTAGAATCATTTTTATAGAGACTTGGCTTGATTTTGTTCACATTTCTACTAGGTATATTATACGACAGAATAATATATCTATGCTGAGCTAAAACTGTATTTGAGGCCGTTCGTAAAACTACAAATATAGTGTCTTTTAATAATTGATTGAATCCCACAGTTAAATAACAATTACTTGGCAAATTATTAATTTCATGTCGTCTATCATTTTCCATAATTGCTGCCGAGATTTAACGATTGTTGGCTCGGGTATTATGTTTTATGCCTGGTGTATATTTAGTTTGGTTACCGTAGATGTGTGTTTTATACCTGTTGTATGAATAAATCTACGCGTGGCAGTTAACTCCTTTGTCTGTCAGTCATTGGACTTTAACCACTAAATCGTTTCAACGCATGTCTTTGGGATTTTATTTTTAATTTGGAAAAAAACTCTAAATATTGTGTTTTAGCGCAGCATAGGTATATTATGTTGTCGTCTAATGTACTAGAAATGCAAACAAAATCAAGCCACGTCTCTATAAAAATAATTCTAAAATAGTTTCTTTTATATTTAAACTTAAAACTGAGACGTCATATAACACCGAAACAGTCATGCGATGTGTTTCAATGGTAATTCTACTAATTCTGTAATTAATTACGTATACTTTGAATATATACCCGGGCATTGAGTCGATCTAAGGTATCACGCAAATAAAACGTTAGTTTAAGTATACTTAGATGGCGCCGGGACAGCGTTTTGCCTCCTAAGCAGAAGATTTCGCCATCGAATCCAGCTTGATAAATGTATGTTTTTGTATGTTTTATTTTGACATTTGAAGAAACAATAGTGCACAGATTTAATACGTTTTGAACAAAATCTTATTTTTGTTTAAAACGCGTGAATAAGTTTGTCACCTTTGGTCTGATTTTATAATTTTGTTATTGTTAATATTGAAAAAACAAGTTTGATTGGGTTGACTAAAACGAAATCATACTGGCGATTAATAAGGAAAAATAAGTGCTACGTTTATAATTTGGCAGATACTTTACTTTTCTAAATATGAATTAAGTTTCCTTCTGGAAACTCTATAACTTTAATGAAATCTGTAATACAAGTTTCTTTTAAAGAGACTTACACTATCTACAGATATAGCAAAATTTAATTATGTAGCATCATAGAAAATTTAGTTTTGGGCATTTTTCTCAAAAGAAGTTAGAACGCAAGGTCTTTTTGATAATATCGATGGTAACACTTTCGAAAGAATTCTTGAAATGTGCGCGTACTAGGACCTCTAAAATAGATCTTCATGGATTGTGTAAGTTTAAAGTATTAACTTTACTAATCTGCTCTATAATAATAGTGTACAATTCTTATGAAAATTCGCTACTGTAACTTACTTGCAGCGTCCCGAAATGTTTTTTTGGTATTTCGCCTATATCTAGAAAGCTATGCAACGTTTTTGAAATCTGTATATACCCTCCGTCATTTGTGTTTTATGTTATTTTCAATTTTAAGGAATTTTTTCATCGAACATCATAACATCTTTATTTGAAGGTGTCATAATTTCGTAATAATTCAATTTTTATCTGTCTGAGGATGCTAACAAGCAGCGAAGCCGGCTACGGAAACGTTGAAGAACATCTAGAATTCAGAAGGGCCACTTGTTTCAGTTAGCTTACGCGCTTGCTACGTCCTTCACTTACAGAAACGAAACCCAACAGTGAAGCCAGAGAATTATTCTCCAAGTCTGTATGTAGGATAAAATATCAAGCTATTGTGGAACAAAAGAAAATATCTGTCGTAATTTAAACATTTTTGTATTTCTAATCGTGTTCCAATAGTGTATACTTAAAATTTTTCCACCTTGTATATTTCAAACCTTATTTTCTCAAACAATACTAACAATTTGCTAATAAAGTTAAAACATTACAACAAATTGGCCTATAAACTCTTAGGTTATGTTTGGGAAGTTATTTGTCAGTGCATAAACCTGCTAATAAAACACCTTGTTATAAGTTGCTACAGTAACCCATGGTAAGTACACTTTGGAAACTTTAACGCAGTAACGTTTAAAAATTTTAGCGTTCGTTTTATCTAAAACTGTGAAATTATTAGAGGCAGTTAAATCTGATTAAAGAATTACCTACTACATTATAATACACTGTCGTTTAATAAAAGACGAACGCGTAGAAAAAAATCCAAAGTATTACAATTTTTTTTTTAAGTATTTTGTTCTCTCGTAACTAATGTATATCTTCTGAATATTGGAAAATTTTTAAAATTATGTTGGCTATTTTTTCCAATGGGTTTTAAGCCCCTATGTTCGATTTATTTAAAATGTACCTTCTAATAAAAAAACCGCAGGCAGTGAGTGCGTTATGGCAGCAAATTTTCATAAAGTATTTAAATTCTTAAGAACCCATTTTACCATAAACCTAGAAACTTCAATTTTAGTCCTTGGTTAAGCTTTTATTATGGAAAAATGTGTATTATTTGGAACTCGTAAACCGTAAGAGATGCAAACTTGGTTAAATCAGACAAAAGTTGCACAACTACAAGGGCAATTCAAGGGTATATAGAGATTTCAAACGCGGCACATAGCTTTCTAGATATAAGGGAAATAACAAAATTCTGGACGCAGCAAGTGCGTTATGGCAGCGAATTTTTATTAAATGCTTCATATTTGAAAAGCTCAATTTGTTGTAACCTATAAGGTTGACCAAGAAACGGATTTTTTCGGTTAAACTTTAAGTTTACTTTTTAATTTTTGTACGTTTTCAAACAATAAAGTTATTTTGATGAAACATAGCACATTATTTTTACTATATATGTTATACTGGTAATCAAATTTGATGCCTGCTTTCTGGAAAAAAACACACATATTTGCTGTTAAAAACATTTTAATAACAATTCACTACCATAACGCACTTGCTGCGTCCCGAACCTTTTACAAATGTATTTGTGTTACGGAATACGTATAATCAGGCTTCTAAAAAATTAAGCATGCTACATTTGATATTTCATATACGGTTTTCAGGATGTTTGCTCCAATAAGCCAAAATGGCCTTGAACTATACATTTTTGTACGAAAAGATAACGTAAAATAGCGAAATTTTCCCATAAACCATAAGCCATACCTGACTCGACATTCAACTTGTTGATCATATGAAAAAGTAACTGTTTTTTTACACAATATGGTCCGCATAATGAACAATATGTGCAGCAAAAAAGAAATATAAAAAGTAAATGGAGTGTACACAAACTGAAAGGTACTACACTATTTATACTGAAACTGGCAACACTGGCTGCATGAGTGGTTACAACTGGACCTCTAAAAAGACTGTAACAGCGGCAGAAGCAGAAGTCAATGGAAGCCGTGTGTGTTCGGTAAGAGCAAATTTTGGGAAGAAACTATTGACTATTAATAACAACAATTGACTAAAAACGATGCGAGTTGTAAGGAAAAACATAATTATACTACAGAGGTGATAAATGATGATAAATTACAATAGGGTTATATATAATCGTAAATGCTGCCCATGATTAACAACCAGTGAATTCAGTATTATTGACATTTCTCTGTAACTTAAAAATAAATTTCATGAGTCAATGACAATAATAGCAGCTGTCATTGACTAATCAACAGCAACCACATACTTGATCTATGATTTAAACATAAATGTTTCAAATTTGAATAGCTCAATTTTTTGTAACCCTAGAAAGCTGAAATTTGGCACATAGTTAGGTCTTTCCCAAAGCAATATGTATTTTTTTTTTTTGAAAGAAAACTCAAAATTTTCCCGGAAAACCCCATTCGATTTTCCTGGCCAACAAACTCATCCAAGCCATTAATAAAAGAAAGGCACTTGCCAAATTTCATCGAAATCGGTTAATTATTTTTTGAGTTATCAGACGGATACATACATATATATATATATATATATATATATATATATATATATATATATATATATATATATATATATATATATATATATATATATATATATAACATATAAAAATTCAAACTGACCCCGGATATGGGTTCTAGGGGTCCTAATTCGCGCTCATTTGAAAATTTTTTTGCAAAGTCTCACCATCGATACCTCTCTATTAGTGAATTTTTTAAAATAAAAATTCACTAAAAACTGTATTTTTCTCGTTTCTTCAATATTTCCAAGGCTGTCTTGCTTATCAACTTGAATTTTTGTGCTTCGACATTAATCGCCATTGCGATTATAACGGCGTCCTTGAAATTTGTCTAAAGTCGTTACTTTCTCAGACGCGATAGCCTACTTTTTAGTGAATTTTCATTAAGAAAATTCACTAATAGAGAGGTATCGATGGTGAGACTTTTGAAAAATTTCTTCAAATGAGCGCGAATTTGGTCCTCTAGAACCCATATCCAAGGTCGGTTTTGATTTTTATATGCTTATATATATATATATATATATATATATATATATATATATATATATATATATATATATATATATATATATATATATATATATATATATATGTATCCAACTGATAACTCAAAAAATACTTGACCGATCTTCACTAAATTTGGGGATTACCTTGATTTTGTTAATGGCTTGGATGAGTTCGAAGATGAGCACCGTAGGTTTAATTTTTTGTATAAAAAATGTAAAGGAAATTTTTAAAACGCAATATTTTTTTTTGTTTGAAGTACTGCAGTGATTCAAATGAAAATTTGCACATATAAGGGAGATGTCAAAATAAAGTTGGTAACCAAATTTCAACTTAAATGGTCCACGAGGAAAGAAGTTGTTCGAAAATAAAAAATGTGTAAGAAATAAATAATGTGTAAGGAATAAATAATCTACGACATCAGTTTGAATTGCATAGGCATTTCGCACATGCAACGTTGACAAGGATAGTTAGAGTATTAATGTGTTTTTTATTACTTTAGACCCGAAAAATGTAAATCGTGGAAGCCAGACAACGGTAGTTAAATATAAATAAGCAGGGTTGTCAGATATAATAAAAATTATGTTAGTATGAAAACATATGGACCTAACATATTTTTTTTTAAATTATTAATGACATAATTCAAACAATAATCGCGGTACAATAACCAAACATTTTGAATTACCAAATCCGTATCATATTTTAAATTAAAACGTATTTGTTACCAAATCCGTATCATATTTTAAATTAAAACGTATTTGTAATTTACAACTTTTTTTTTATTTTCTTAAGTATAATTGAAGACGGGGATGTAAGATATATGCCCGTTTTCACAAACGCTGGTTAAAGTGCCGGTTAGTTAATCCTCCGTTAACGTTAATCAATGATTAAATATTGGCGAGCGTTTCACAAAGCATTTTTAACTCTCGGTTAGCTAACCGGCGATTAACAGTTGATCCAACTTGGCAACAATGCAAATACGTCACTGCTTCGGTGTTTGACAGTTGAAAGACAGCATGACAGCATTATTTGTTATCGTTTGCGGTAACGGTGTTTTGTGAATTGTGTGATATTTGTGTGTTTAATTAATTAGTAATAAGAGGACAGACCTTGGAACCTGCAAAGAAAAAAGTGATGCCTGGCAGCACATCACTGTCCAGTTTAATGCCCAGGTGAGAAGCGATAGCCGTTCTCAACAGCAGCTAAGGAACTTATATGACAACTTGAGAAGGAATGCTCGAAAGCAAATGGCTACAGAAAATGTAAGTCTATTTTCGGTACAGTTATCAACATATTTATTAATTACAATTTTTTTACTAACAGAGACAGCGCTATGAGGACCTAGGTGTGTCAAGTGGGAAAACTTAAAAAAGCAAGCTGCATTGGAGAAGGTAATTATATAACCTTTTTGAATAAAAAAGTATAGTAACTATGTAGTAGTTAGAGTTATTTTTGCTTATACTGTGGCATTCGATCATTGTTCGAATATAATTTTATGTTCAACCATATTTCATTATTTTTTATAATCATGCCTATATTTCTTAGATAAACACATAGGTGACATATACCCACTTACATAACACACGTGTGCTTATGGTTATAGATAAGCCATAACTAATTTATAATTTACTTGTAGAAAGAACGTCAAGAAACTGGTGGTGGTACCTGTTCTACCACTCTACCGGATGTTGGCAGTCAAGTATTGGGTTTGCTTGGGGACCAAGTAAAGCCTTTAACAAATCCTGCTGATAGTGCTGCAATATATTTTGGTAAGATCATTTGTATTCAAATGTAATATAAGTTGTTAGTAAGTAAATTATATTTTGATAAAAACCGATGTGGGATAAAAGCTTGAAGTTTTATTGTTTTTTCTAAAATAATAATCATATATACCTAATATACCTTAGAAATGTACTGTGAGATTTCCATACTTTAATGATTACATACAGTTTTTCTACTGTTCTAATTATTTTACTAGCAAGACAGGTTCTTATCTAGTTTCGTCAATAGTTGTTTATTTTATATTTTTTAACAAAATTGTAATTTATCATCATAATACAAAACTTAAAAAAACAGCATATTATGGGCAAGAATATGTTTTTTTTACAATGAATCAACAATAGCTAAAAGCCAATGTATTTTTGCTAATATGTAAAATGGAAGGTACCTTTGTTTTAAAATATCAAAACCACTTTTAAGGTCGGCTTTTTAGTAAATTTTTATTTTAAAAAATTCCTCAATAGAGGGGTATCGATGGTGAGATTTTACAAAAAATTTTCTAATGGGCGCGAATTAGAACCCATATCTGGGGTCAGTTTCCATTTTTATATGTTTATATATATCCAACTGATAACTCAAAAAATAATTAACCTATTTCGAAGAAACTCGACAGGTGCCTTTCTTTTATTTATGGCTTGGATGAGTTCGTTAGCTAGGAAAATCGGTCAAGGTTTTCCGGGAAAATTTTGAGTTTTCTTTCGAAACAAATTTTTTTCTTCGATAATTACAAAGCTCTTTTAATGAAATTTCGTTAATATCTTGCCTTGGAAAATACCTTACTACATACCAAAATTCAACTGTGTAAGTTTATACAAAATTGAGTTATTCAAATTTTACTCTACATTATCAACCTCACCATTGCTACAGTACATAATAAACTGGACACTACACTTGCCCAGCTGCTGTAGATATCATTACATGATATGTCTATAATATTTTGACAAAGCAGGCTTTCAGAAAGCACATTTTCTTTAAGTTTACACATTTGTTTTAAATACACCTTTTTTTTTCAGATATTGATCTTCCACTATTTATTGAACCCACTCCCGAACCTTATACTATTCCTGATATCAGTACTCCTGAAACTTCTGTACCCAGAAAAAAGGCTCCAAAAAAGATACTAAAAAGAAAACACACGGCTGAAGAGCTAAAAAAAAATTATTTTCGTAAAAAAATTCAAAATGCTGACTTGCAAAGAAAGCAAATGCTGCAGCAGCATAAAATACAAATGAACATTTATAGGCTACAGTTACAAAAATTAAAGCAATAAAGTCTGCTTAGTTTTAAATATTTGTTTTCTTGAAAGATTGTTGATATTTATTTTTAATTTCCATTTATACATTTAACTTACAATAATGTGTATAACAATTTAATTTAACATTGATATGATGACACATAAATCCAACAACTCCTGTATGCCACCTTAGTTATGTATGGGATTATCATATTACATTATATGTTTTAATCAGAGAACACTTCTGAAGATAAAAAAATTATATATAAAGTAACTACAACTATATTAGATTAAATTGCAACTAAATTAGATTAAATTACAACATATTAAAGAAAAAAGAGCATGGTCTCATAAAAGCAGTAAAAATTAAGCACTGAAAGCAAAACCTATAGAATAGCAACACATTGTTTTATCTAGAAAATAAATCTTATATTTCCAGTATGTATTAGGCAGAGGACCCTAGAAATTGATTGTTTCACTTGATTTGAAGAAATTGAAAAACTAGCACATCATGTTGGAGTATATTATTTTATGAACTCAATTTATTAGCCTAATTTGCCCAATCGACTAATTTACCTTACGTAATAAAGAAAAGCGATCTTTCCCTTGGGAGATGACAAACGTTTAATAAAAATAACCAAAACGCTTGGTATAACTTCACGCAAGTATACTTTGTTAGGTTGAAACACAGTGTTTCGGTCTCACAGTTATTATTGATGAACGTAAGATACCTATATATTAAAAAGTCTAGACACAGCAACATGATCTGACAGTAAACATTTTTTTTATTTAAAGCTTATAACTTTTGTTCTTGTAACATAAAGATCTAAATGTTGGTGTATAGTTAACTTTTTATATCGTAAACCTTAGTACCAAAATTGGTTGACATAGCTCTTTTCTTTCGGAGATACGAATTTTTTCTGAAAGAAAACCCAAAATTTTCTCAGAAAACCTGGTCCAATTTTTCTGGCTAACAAACTTATCCATGCCATTTACAAAAGGAAGAAAGGAAGGTACCTGCCAAATTCTTTCAAAATGGGCCCATATTTTTTTGAGTTATTGGCGTGATATATATATATATATATATATATATATATATATATATATATATATATATATATATATATATATATATATATATATATATATACATGTATCAAAACTCAAAGGTCGTGATCTTCCCATTTGTAGATTTTTTATACAAAAATTCACTGAAATGAAGTGCATACTGAATTATTATGCACTGAAATCTCCAACTTAAATACAGATACATTTGTTCATCTTTAAAATAACCAAAAAATAGCTAGGAGACTTGAAATACTGAGACTGAGCTTAAAAGTTCAGTATATCCTATGAAATTTCATCGTGTTTCCATTATTTTTACTTGTCATACCTAACCCTGTAAGTACCTTGCTATTATATAATATTATATACCATATAACTAATTATTTTGAAACACGGTGTTTACAAGTGTTCTTCTTACAGAATCATTTTGGTGTGTTGTTGTTGTACTCTCCATGCCTTGATTGAAGACATCTTGAGCAGACACAGCTTCACCAAAGACATCCTCAGGCAGTTCTTCGTCATCAAAATCAATTGCCAAGTTATGGAAAATACAGCAGGCCACTATAACTCGTAACACCTTTTCTGTCTGTAAAGCCATACCATGCTGAAGGCAAGGAAAGCGACGTTTCAGTACTCCAAAACACCGTTCGATGGTATTCCTTGTTTTGATGTGAGCTGCATTATATGCTATCTCGGCATGGGTCTGTGGTCGCAATATGGGTGTTAATAAATATCTCCTACATGGGTATCCACTATCTCCGAGCAGGAAGTTGCTCCCATATAAACCCCTCTCAAAATCAGATGGCAGTGGAGAATCGTTAAATATAGTGCTGTCATGCACTGATCCAGGCCACCTAGCAATGACATGCATTATCTGTAAATTTTTATTTATTATTATTTGTGTATTTATAGAAAAAAAGCCTTTTCGGTTTCTGAACATTTCTGAAATGTCTCCCCCAGGTGATTGTATCTTAATGTGAGTACAGTCAACTGCACCTATTACACAGGGAAATCCCGCTATTGTAAAGAAATCCAGCACTGTTTTTTGAATTTCTTCTCATTGTGGCATCTTTATAAATCTTTCACTCATAGAAGAAATTTTAATAGTAACTTTATTAACTATTCTGCATACTGTGGCCTTCGACACATTAAAAATGTCACCAATCACCTGCTGGAAGCTCCCTGTAGCATAAAACCGCAATGTAATCAGCATTTGATTCATTGCTGTCAATGCCTTATTCCTGTTAGTTGCTGGTTCTAGGTCAGGTCCAAAAATGTGAAGCAGCTCCATAGTGGCTTCTTTAGAAAAGCGAAAACGTTGCTTAAACTCAATATCATTATATATTTCAAAGGGATTAGTTCTTTCCCTTATAAAACGAATCCTTCTTGGCGATTCTCCATCAGAAAGTGATGACAAAGATGTATCAGGCATTCTAAAATATAAAAATATATAAATAATTGTAAGAAAATGCATATATTTTAGTTAAATATATATTTCTAATCATGTTTTGTTTCATTTTTATGTATATATTTATCGAATTTTGCTTAGAAACAGACATGAAATTTTGTAAAAAGAATCTGTCAAAATTGAGTTAAAAGTGTTTACTTTTGCAATTATCTTGGTATAATTATTCATTATGAACATAATTTGATATAATTTAAGCAATTACTTACCTTATTTCTTAAAAATCTGTTAAAATTGCAATAAAATTGATATTTATGTTGAAAACAGCAAACCTCAAATGTCAAATAGCAAATGACATTGCCATAGAACAACTGCTAATCGATACTTAACCATCGATTAAAGTTAATCGACCGTTAAGCAAGTTTAACGGTCGATTAAGCCTTAATCGACCTTTGTGAAACACTTAACGGGGGATTTTGCATATTTAACGACCGATTAGTTAATCGACTGGTTAGTTAACTTTTGTTATCACTAATCGGGCTTTGTGAAATAGAAAATACATTTTAATCAGTCGATTAAGCCTTAACGGACCGTTAAATATTTAATCGAGCTTTGTGAAACTGGGCAATAATTTTCTCTGTTAGTGGCCTGGGCTGGAATAGTATACGCATGCTGGGAGAGTTTCGAACGGCATGGTATTCGTTAATATGTGGTTGGTTGCATAGGCTCGAGGTCCGTAGATAGAATCGTAAGAATCACGTTCAATTGATGTCTGGCAACAAGGTACGATCATGCTGTCACTTGTCACTTGCGATGTTTAAAATTCAACCTGTTGCCGTACAAGAAAATTCATTTCATTGCTTTTATTCGCATAATTGAGATAACTGTAAGAAATTGAGAGATATCCTACATAGATTGCATGGAATAGCCGCTTTGCTGGACTACAATAGGTTGAGTTAACAGGTAACCTATACAGGACTCACTCGACATCAGTAGTGTCTAATTAAATCGAGGCACGATAACCCTCAACAAGAGGTAATGTAGACTTGCGAATTTATTTTTTTATATCTCTATATCCGATGTTTCGCATTTTACAGGGATGTAGTGTTAGGCAATTGAAGTCCTTGCTTTCACCTAAAGCGGCGTGGTGTTTGGCAATATCTAGTGTTGTGTAAATAGAGGCAATTTCTATTGTTGGGTAGCCTCTGGATGTTTTATGGTGTGTATTTCATTGTTTCTGGTTTTAAATTAATGGTCCAATTACGTATGGTACAGAGTCACAAGCATGGTATGGTAAGGAGACCATCTTTGGATTCATTTGCAGGTCGTAGTGGTAATCGATTGTCATAGTTGTACTTCCAGACAGTCGAATGTCAACCGAGAGATCCAAGGCAGGATATAGAGTTTATGGTTCAGATAAGTTGTAGCCTGTATGCTTATAAAAGACATATTACTTTTGACCCTTTTAACGGCATTTATGAATATAATAGCTTCCTTTTGACTGGTCATTAGGGTGATTAGTAGATTACGTTGCTATTAACAGACAGATAAAGGTATCTTGAGAGTTTGCAATGCTTCATGTTTATTATTTGAGCTGTCTGAAGCTTACATTGATATAATTGGTCAGAATTTTGCGTAGGTGACTCAGTAATTATTAGGATATTTTTACCAAGGTGTACAGCTTGCTTCACATACTATACAGAGTGATAATATTATTTGAGCTAGATATAGGATCTTAATACTGATATTTTTAAAGCGTATGTGAACTACACATATACACGTTTTGTGGTAGCTTCTTGATTTTAATGTAGTGATACTTTTTGCTAACTAATTATACAGCTTGTCTTGTCATTGATATCCATATAATTGATAGTAGTTTTTTATAACTGGAAACCATACAATTAGTTACAGCGTAGGATATTTTGTTAACCAGATTGGTTACGGTAGCTTAGATGACTCTCAATTTGCTTGCCCTAATATTTGAAGGTGTATATATTCATCGTTGACTCATTGTGTGACCTATTATAGTATCTGATTGTGTTTTTAATACACCAGAATGTTATTATATTTCTTTTTTGTACTTTGTGTTATATTTAGTCTGCATTTACTCTCTCATCCCCGAATCAGTGATACTGTTTTAACTAGTGTGTATTTGCTGCTATATTAGCCCTGGGATATCGGACAAGCGAGCATAAGTTTATGTGTATGTGTCATATATTATTTAGGAGGATCTAATGGTTGCATATTTATGCCACTTACATGCACCCACGGGTACTTTCCTCTTTTAGGTTAATGTAAGTTACAACATTTTAATATCCAGTCCTGCAGAGTTTTTGTCACGGGTTTGACGTCCGACGTATCTCCCAGGTTGGTTTTAGGTACAGCTACCAGTGCAGTTCAGCGAGTTCTTGATTATAGTTGGATTGCAGGTGATTAAGGAGAGGTATTGTGTGATAACATCTTACTTTAATATCCAGTACTGGGTGTAAAACAATCAAGTGGCGCCCCTTTTATCTTAACATCGTGTTTAAGGAACCCACGGCCTACTCCACTGTCTAAAGGCTGCCGGCCACCTAGAATACCGGTAACTTTACTCTATATTTCCAATAGATTATAACGTTGGTTGTGTTTGAAGTTTAATAGGTAGGTTATAGCCGAGAGGGATTATATAAACAATTTGGGCGGTCACAAAGTATGCAATGGCTGGAAATTATTTTGCGCTATGAGGAATGTCTCTGAATGTAACTCAAAGTTAATAAGATGTTCACACTTTGAAAAGTGTTAATCGATAAAACACTAGAAATCAGGTTATATTTTTGTTCCATAATTACCTCAAATATTTTGTTTTTCTACCTAGTTCAAACTATTTTCTTCATTGATATCTTCTATTCCATCTCAAATAAATCGTTTCTGTGGAGTTCGAAGTGAAACATTTCTCTAGTGTGTTTACCTCTGTCTTGTAAAATATGTTTACATTTACTGATGAAATCCAATTTCCTTTTCCGAACTTACTTTTGCATTCCTTTATAGCATATGTTATAAAACCAATTGTATTTGCAGTAATTTATAAATGCTTCTCTTCTAACATATCTGATTACACAGATAACCATGATTACATAGAAATTAAATCTACTTTGCAAAGTATACAATGGCTAGCAATGATTTACCACTATATATCATATCTCTGAATATAACCCAAAGCTTAATAAAACTGTTTCAATTTTGAAAGGCATTAAATGACAAAATACTAGAAGTCCGATTATAGTGTTTCTTCATAATTAGTACCAATGTTTTACTTTTCTACCTGTTTCAAAATATTTTCTTACTTACAAATGCTTCTGTTATAGCTAATATGATAAATTATACGACAGTGATCACAGAAAAATATTTCCTCATACATACACATATGGTACCAGAACAGTTTCTAGGCGTGACAAACAGCTTTGCCAAGGGGTCCATTAAGTCCTGGATCAGAAGCGAACATCAGGTGTACTGGGCAGACCAGGGCTCACACACGGGAAGTCAGTAATTGAGAAATCCAATTTAAAGAGAGCTGTGGAGCTGCTAAATCTTAGCAGAGGACAGCTCAGAAACACCACAAGACTCTTGACGGTACACATGGCCGTCAAGAAACACTTGCATAAAATGGGGCGCTTCCAGGGGGACCTGGCGTGCAGACACTCCCGCTAGGGGAAGGAACCAGCCCAGCACATCTTATGCGAGTGTAAAGCTCAGGACCGCAAAAGACTGCTCTACGATGAGTCTAGACCGGAGACAGGGCAATATAAAAATTCAGCTTGCCAATTACTGTGCAGACTAGTTCAAGGCGAAGTGATTTTTGGAATGTGTAAAGTAGAAAAGACAATGGGCATGCACAATAAACCAAAGGCTGCGGTGCTATGACGCAGACGACCCCTAAGGGAGAAAAAAATACATATACAACGTAGTGCATTTGACAAGGGTTTGAAAATACAAAATTCAGACTTTAATATAAATTATATCTTAACATATATTTTCCTAATTTGAAAACCATATTGCCACAGAAAACTGAAAATCATGTGGTAACACTTTTATATAGTTAGTAACAATGATCTGTTTTCTTAAATCAAAAATATTTCCTATTCTGAAAAACATACTGCCACAGAAAACTGAAAATCATGTGGTAACATTTTTAATATTTAGTAGCAATGATCTATCTGTTTTCTTAATTCAAAAATATTTAATTTATACATTATATTTGTTTTCTATGGATGTCAATATTTTGTTTATTTCATTACAACATGTGGTATAATTGCTGATGAATATTGTGCATAATTGACTGCTGAGGCCATAAAAATTTTTTTAGACGTAGTAGGCAAAGTAACACAATCCATATAATGCATATGTAATATATAAAAATTCACTAAAAATTGTTCGTGTAATATTTTATATGTTTATATATTCTTCTATAATAAAAAATAAAAATCCATGTTGTTAAAAAAAGATACAAGTAAATAATTTCAAGCATTTTAAAATACTTTGGTTGCTTGTTTAGTGTCACAAATAAACTGTTTAGCTGCTATAAAGGGTAATATCATTTGCATGTCCATTTTGAGTGTACTCTACATCATTGAGTAAGAAAACAGTATTGCAAATATTAAACTTAAAATTTTTGTACAGGAAAAAATGTAAACTGAAGAAAAAAAAGTTAATATCCATAAACTACATATTTAGAATAAAGATTAGCATAAAGTTTTCCAATAGTCCCTATTTCATTTTATAAATATTAACATATTTTTCGAAAGTAAAAATGTTTAAGAGATAAGAATTTTATAGAGCCTCGTTGATCCAGGGGTAAGAACGTGTGCCTCAGAACCAAAGGGTACTAGGTTTAATTATTATTTTTTTCGCTTTTCCACTCATATTTACAGTTCCTTTTCCTCGCCCTACACCCTTATCCACTCCTGGTCCTGTAACTTTTTTAGAGGTTGTTTATAAGAAATGTTTGTTGTGGGTTATGCACCTAGGAGAATCCTAAGCATGTTTCGGAAAAAAATTCTCAAAACCCTCCATGAGGTAAACTGCTAATTTACCAAATTTATTTTATATATATATATATATATATATATATATATATATATATATATATATATATATATATATATATATATATATATATATATATATATATATATATATATATATATATATATATATATATATTTCATTTTGTGCTGTTTAGACAAATTAAATTCCCGATTGTCACTTATTTTGTTTATTTTATTAAATTAACCCACTATAAAGATTTATCTAGAGATCTTGTATTTTATTTGTCCCTTTGGTAGTACCTTTTTTTTTTATAAATCAAACATCTTAATCTTATGAAAATTCACTACCATAACGCACTTGCTGCGTCCCGAGTTTTTCTCTTTTATGGACGCTATATTGGATTTTTTACCAAAATATTTGGGTTTTCTTATGGTTACAACGCTGTATCACTGGATGGTGTTTTGAACGATTTTTTTTCAAAAATAATGAATTTTTTGTTTTTTCTTTTCATCAAGACGGTGCAGAAACTCATAGTATACGAATCGTGATTAACTTTCCTAAGAGTATTTTTGAAATCAAATAGATTAGTACTAGTGGACTTGTGCGGCTTTCTAGGTGATCTGACTACACATGTCTCGACTATTTCCTTTGGGGTAAAATAAGTTTACAAGAAGTTAGTCCACACTATACAAGATCCGAAGTCAATAATGACCGAAACTTGTCATAATATCAACAGTGAATTCGTGCTGGGCGCAGCAAATAATATTATAAAAAAGTAAGGACGCAGGAAGTGCATTATGGTAGTGAATTTTCATAAAAATGTTTTTAAAAGCAAATATGTTTTTTTAAGAAAGCAGGCATCAAATTTGGTTACCAATATAACCTATATAGTAAAAACAATGTGGCATGTTTCATCAAAATAACTTGATTATTTGAAAATGTACAAAAATTTCCGAAAGTTAACTTAAAGTGTTCCCGAAAAAACTGGTTTCTTCGTCAACGAACCATATACGTTAATAGCAAATTGAGATATTCAAATTTGAAGCATTTAATGAAAATTCACTACCATAACGCACTTGCTGCGTACAGACTTTTTTATAATATCATTTACTGCTCACAGCAAGAATTCACTGTTGATATTATGACAAGTTTCTATCATTATTGACTTCGGATCTTGTATAGTGTGGACTAACTTCTTGTAAACTTCATTTTTTAATTAAGTTGCATCCAGAATTTCTTTTCTTACAAACATGTATTTTATTTCGATGGGAAATGGAAAAATGCAATTACATAAGGCGTGTTCGATTAAAAAAAAAAGAAAATTTGAATCACCCACGACTTATGGATCACCTGTAATTGTAGAAATAATTTTTTAAGATGTAGCTCAAGACACCCTATCATTAATGTATATAATTTTTTTCGTATCTTGTATAATAATGGATATAATGAGCTTTATTGATATTTTACGAAAATTCAACAAAAATTATATACTATTAAACGATAAACTCTATAGCCAAGACTACTGCCAAAGCATTAGCATTTGAAATGAATTTTCTGGAAATATTTTAGTAAAATGAAGGACAATGACGATTGAAACTAATAATACCAGATGTTTGACGAAATTGAAAGCTTCCTGATACACAAACCAGAAAACGTTGTATTACTCAAGTTTTAAAAATGTCAATTTTCATTGTATCGCCCACCATTCATCCCTTACCCCCTGGAGCGATTTTACCCAAAAACAAGCCAAACCGTTTGTCGTGTGCTATTAGTACCAAATTTGAAGACGTTATCTCAATTCATTCTAATGCTATCGTGGCTACAAACAGACAGACAAAAAATCTTTTGTTCCCAAATCATGGTTTCTATATGTTTTGATACTTTTTGCAACATTTAAGCGAAAATAAATTTTTGAAATTTGAAACACGTATTGACAATGTGGAAGTAAATTGAATTTCCAGGATAAATTATTTCCGCCAAAACTTTTTTACTGGTGGTTATATCACAATGTAATTTTCACCTTCTTTAGACACTTTTAGTGAATTTTCTTTAAAAAAAATTCACTATTGAGATCCCAATTTTTGAATTTTGAAAAATTTCATCAAATGAGCGCTATTTATGATCCCTGGAATCCAAATCCGAGGTCGGTTTCAGACTTTATGTTTATATGTTTATATATATATATATATATATATATATATATATATATATATATATATATATATATATATATATATATATATATATATATATATATATATATATATATGTTTATCTATTTATGTGTCACACAGATAACTAAAATAATAATGGACCGATTTTTATAAAACTTGGTGAGTACCTTTCTTTTGCAAGTGGCTTGGACATGTTTGTTAGCCAGGAAAATCGGAGTCGTTTTCCCAGAAAATTTTGCGTTTTCTTTCAGAAAATTTTTACATCTTCATAATTAACAAAGTGTGGGCAACCATATCGGGTACGAGGGTTTATGTCATAAAAAGAAAACCACGCACCCAAATTTGAATCTCTACGTTAAAATAAAAAAAGGTAATAGCTTTTAAGTTTTAGTGAATTTTCTTAAAAAAAATTCACTAATGAGGAGATCCCGACTTTTGAATTTTGAAAAAATTTCTTCAAATGAGCGCTAATTAGGCCCCCCAGAACACATATCCGGGGTCGGTTTAAAATTTTATATGTTTATATATATATATATATATATATATATATATATATATATATATATATATATATATATATATATATATATATATATTATATATATATATATATGTATCACACCGATAACTCAAAAAATAATGGGCCGATTTTGATTAAATTTGGTGAATAAATTCCTTTTGCAAATGGCTTGGATAAGTTCGTTAGCCAGGAAAATCGGTCTAGGTTTTCCCGGAAAATTTTGTATTTTCTTTCGAAAAAAATTTATATCTCCAGAATTAACAAAGTAAGGGCAACCAAATTTCATATGCGGATTTACTTTATTATAGGCAAGTTACCTACCAAAATTTAGCTCTATGGGTTAAAGGATTAAAAAGTTACAGGCATTCAAAGAAAAATAAATTTGGATTATCCTCAAAACGTCAAAATTGCGATTTTAAACGTCAAAATTAGTGAGTACATTCCTTTCGCAAGTCGCTTGGATAATTTTGTTAGCCAGGAAAATCCGCCGAGGTTTTCCCGGAAAAATTTGTGTTTTCTTTCGCAAAATATTTATATCTTTAAAATTAACAAATTTGGTAAGCTGGTTTATATCGTTATAGGTGTGCCACCTACCAAAATTTAGCTCTGTAGGTCAAAAGACAAAAAAGTTATGGGCATTTAAAGAAAAATAAATTGGGGGTTTCCTCAAAACGTCAAAGTGACAATTGAAAACGTCAAAATTCGCAACATTTAGGCAAATAACTTGAATCTAATACGATCTATGGAAAGAAAATGTCTCAAGAAGAATGTTTTACATACACCGAACTCTTAGTTTCAACCGTCATTGTCCTTCATTTTATTAAAATATTTCCAGAAAATTCGTTTCTAATAGACCCTTTCTCTGATGCTTGGCAGTAGCCTTAGCTATAGAGTTTATTGTTTAATGGTATATAATTTTTGTCGAATTTACGTAAAAAATCAATAAAGCTCAATATATTCGTTATTATACAAGATATGAAAAAATATTGTATACATTAATTATACGGTGTTTTGAGCTACATCTTAAAAAATTATTGCGACAATCACAGGGTGGCCCATAAGTCGTTGGTGATACAAATAATTTTTTTTTTTCGAAAACGCCTTATTTTTTTGCATTTTCCATCGAAATATAATGCATGTTTGTAAGTTAAGAAATTCTGGAGGCAGCAAGTGCGTTGTGGTTGCGAATTTTGATTAAATGCTTCATATTTGAAAAGCTCAATTTGCTATTAACCTATAAGGTTGACGAGGAAACGGATTTTTTCAGTAACACTTTTGGTTTACTTTTGGAAATTTCTGTACGTTTTCAAATAATCAAGTTATTTTGATGAAACATGGCACATTGTTTTTACTATATATGCTATACTGGTAATCAAATTTGATGCCTGCTTTTTTCTATATAGGTTATACTGGTAACCAAAATTGATGTCTGCTTTCTTAAAAAGAAAACACACATATTTGCAATAAAAACATTTTAATGAAAATTCACTACCATAACGCACTTGCTGCGTCCCGAGATTTTTTCTTCTTAAAACGTCAAAAAGGTCGCGATTCGTAACGTCAAAATTGACATGTTCTAGATAGAGTACCTAAATGAATACCGCTATGCAGTATAAATGTCCTAAGAAGTTAGAAAGCCTAACGTTTCAGCTGCAATCTTCATTGTTCTTTATTTTAATAACCTATTTGCTGAAAATTTATTTAAAATAGACCCTTTATGTGATGCTTTGGTAGCAGTTTCAGTAATTTATTTAATTTTAATAATCAGATTACGTTATTATTTAGCGTTTTTTCTTTCAATTGGGAAAAGTGGAAGTGTTTTATGGAGAAACGGTGTTAGTAAGAATTTTTACTTTCTATGGACTTCTGTAAAGTGATTTTTTTTAAAGTTTACAGCTTCATTGTAGTATGTTTACCCTGCACAGAACCTCAAATTTGCTTTAGGTCTCTCAACTGTATTATGTAGTTGAGATCACAGCATTTGTCCGATGGCTAATGCATAAAGGGGTTCCTCTAAGAATCTTTCTGAATTTTTTTCAAAAAAACGAACAATACGCTAATGTGCTAATTTACCTACAAATGTTATTAATCACATCGATAACTCAAAAAATAATAGGCCGATTTTGATTAAATTTAATGAATACCTTCCCTTTGCAAGTGGCTTGAATAAGTTCGTTATCCAGAAAAATCGGCCTAGGTTTTCCTGGAAAATTTTATGTTTTCTTTTAAAAAAAAATATATATCTCCGGAAATAACAAAGCAAGGGCAACCAAATTTGGGGCGCGGATTTATATTATTCTAGGTAAGTGACCTGACCTGACCAAAATGTAGCACTCTACGTGAAAGGCAAAAAAGTTAGAGGCATTTAAAGAAAAATAAATTAGAGTTTTCCACAAAACGTCAAAGTCGCGATTTAAAACGTCAAAATTGGCAACATTTAGGCAAATAACTTGAAACTAATACGGACTATGGGAAGAAAATGTCCCAAGAAGAGTGTTTTACAAACTCTGAAGTCTTAGCTTCAACCGTCATTGTCCTACATTTTACTAAAATGTTTCCAGAAAATTCCCTTTTCTTTTTTTTTTCAATTTCAACAACACACCACGAGAAATTACAGCCTAAATACTATCGTACCGTGGGTGTTGACAAGGAGGAAAGAGGCAGCTTGTTAATTCTGGACTTGAAGGTTTGGAGGTTCGGAGGAGAAGGAAAAACATGTGCCGGCAAGGAATTCCACAACTTGGAAGTCCACGGGACAAAAGAGCGGGCATATCAAGATGTTCTTTGTCTGGTGACCTGGACAGTAAAAGGGTGCATTCGCTCTGTTCCCCTACTAGATCTGTTGGGGGCAGCAGGTGGGGGAACTATGGAGGAAAGCTCCTCTGAGCACTGCCCGTACAGATATCTATAAAAACTCGGGACGCAGCAAGTGCGTTATGGTAGTGAATTTTCATAAGATTAAGATGTTTGATTTATAAAAAGAAAGGTACTACCAAAGGGACAAATAAAATACAAGATCTCTAGATAAATCTTTATAGTGGGTTAATTTAATAAAATAAACAAAATAAGTGACAATCGGGAATTTAATTTGTCTAAACAGCACAAAATGAAATATATATATATATATATATATATATATATATATATATATATATATATATATATATATATATATATATATATATATATATATAAAATAAATTTGGTAAATTAGCAGTTTACCTCATGGAGGGTTTTGAGAATTTTTTTCCGAAACATGCTTAGGATTCTCCTAGGTGCATAACCCACAACAAACATTTCTTATAAACAACCTCTAAAAAAGTTACAGGACCAGGAGTTGATAAGGGTGTAGGGCGAGGAAAAGGAACTGTAAATATGAGTGGAAAAGCGAAAAAAATAATAATTAAACCTAGTACCCTTTGGTTCTGAGGCACACGTTCTTACCCCTGGATCAACGAGGCTCTATAAAATTCTTATCTCTTAAACATTTTTACTTTCGAAAAATATGTTAATATTTATAAAATGAAATAGGGACTATTGGAAAACTTTATGCTAATCTTTATTCTAAATATGTAGTTTATGGATATTAACTTTTTTTTCTTCAGTTTACATTTTTTTCTGTACAAAAATTTTAAGTTTAATATTTGCAATACTGTTTTCTTACTCAATGATGTAGAGTACACTCAAAATGGACATGCAAATGATATTACCCTTTATAGCAGCTAAACAGTTTATTTGTGACACTAAACAAGCAACCAAAGTATTTTAAAATGCTTGAAATTATTTACTTGTATCTTTTTTTAACAACATGGATTTTTATTTTTTATTATAGAAGAATATATAAACATATAAAATATTACACGAACAATTTTTAGTGAATTTTTATATATTACATATGCATTATATGGATTGTGTTACTTTGCCTACTACGTCTAAAAAATTTTTTATGGCCTCAGCAGTCAATTATGCACAATATTCATCAGCAATTATACCACATGTTGTAATGAAATAAACAAAATATTGACATCCATAGAAAACAAATATAATGTATAAATTAAATATTTTTGAATTAAGAAAACAGATAGATCATTGCTACTAAATATTAAAAATGTTACCACATGATTTTCAGTTTTCTGTGGCATTATGTTTTTCAGAATAGGAAATATTTTTGATTTAAGAAAACAGATCATTGTTACTAACTATATAAAAGTGTTACCACATGATTTTCAGTTTTCTGTGGCAATATGGTTTTCAAATTAGGAAAATATATGCACTACGTTGTATATGTATTTTTTTCTCCCTTAGGGGTCGTCTGCGTCATAGCACCGCAGCCTTTGGTTTATTGTGCATGCCCATTGTCTTTTCTACTTTACACATTCCAAAAATCACTTCGCCTTGAACTAGTCTGCACAGTAATTGGCAAGCTGAATTTTTATATTGCCCTGTCTCCGGTCTAGACTCATCGTAGAGCAGTCTTTTGCGGTCCTGAGCTTTACACTCGCATAAGATGTGCTGGGCTGGTTCCTTCCCCTAGCGGGAGTGTCTGCACGCCAGGTCCCCCTGGAAGCGCCCCATTTTATGCAAGTGTTTCTTGACGGCCATGTGTACCGTCAAGAGTCTTGTGGTGTTTCTGAGCTGTCCTCTGCTAAGATTTAGCAGCTACACAGCTCTCTTTAAATTGGATTTCTCAATTACTGACTTCCCGTGTGTGAGCCCTGGTCTGCCCAGTACACCTGATGTTCGTTTCTGATCCAGGACTTAATGGACCCCTTGGCAAAGCTGTTTGTCACGCCTAGAAACTGTTCTGGTACCATATGTGTATGTATGAGGAAATATTTTTCTGTGATCACTGTCGTATAATTTATCATATTAGCTATAACAGAAGCATTTGTAAGTAAGAAAATATTTTGAAACAGGTAGAAAAGTAAAACATTGGTACTAATTATGAAGAAACACTCTAATCGGACTTCTAGTATTTTGTCATTTAATGCCTTTCAAAATTGAAACAGTTTTATTAAGCTTTGGGTTATATTCAGAGATATGATATATAGTGGTAAATCATTGCTAGCCATTGTATACTTTGCAAAGTAGATTTAATTTCTATGTAATCATGGTTATCTGTGTAATCAGATATGTTAGAAGAGAAGCATTTATAAATTACTGCAAATACAATTGGTTTTATAACATATGCTATAAAGGAATGCAAAAGTAAGTTCGGAAAAGGAAATTGGATTTCATCAGTAAATGTAAACATATTTTACAAGACAGAGGTAAACAAACTAGAGAAATGTTTCACTTCGAACTCCACAGAAACGATTTGTTTGAGATGGAATAGAAGATATCAATGAAGAAAATAGTTTGAACTAGGTAGAAAAACAAAATATTTGAGGTAATTATGGAACAAAAATATAACCTGATTTCTAGTGTTTTATCGATTAACACTTTTCAAAGTGTGAACATCTTATTAACTTTGAGTTACATTCAGAGACATTCCTCATAGCGCAAAATAATTTCCAGCCATTGCATACTTTGTGACCGCCCAAATTGTTTATATAATCCCTCTCGGCTATAACCTACCTATTAAACTTCAAACACAACCAACGTTATAATCTATTGGAAATATAGAGTAAAGTTACCGGTATTCTAGGTGGCCGGCAGCCTTTAGACAGTGGAGTAGGCCGTGGGTTCCTTAAACACGATGTTAAGATAAAAGGGGCGCCACTTGATTGTTTTACACCCAGTACCGGATATTAAAGTAAGATGTTATCACACAATACCTCTCCTTAATCACCTGCAATCCAACTATAATCAAGAACTCGCTGAACTGCACTGGTAGCTGTACCTAAAACCAACCTGGGAGATACGTCGGACGTCAAACCCATGACAAAAACTCTGCAGGACTGGATATTAAAATGTTGTAACTTACATTAACCTAAAAGAGGAATGTACCCGTGGGTGCATGTAAGTGGCATAAATATGCAACCATTAGATCCTCCTAAATAATATATGACACATACACATAAACTTATGCTCGCTTGTCCGATATCCCAGGGCTAATATAGCAGCAAATACACACTAGTTAAAACAGTATCACTGATTCGGGGATGAGAGAGTAAATGCAGACTAAATATAACACAAAGTACAAAAAAGAAATATAATAACATTCTGGTGTATTAAAAACACAATCAGATACTATAATAGGTCACACAATGAGTCAACGATGAATATATACACCTTCAAATATTAGGGCAAGCAAATTGAGAGTCATCTAAGCTACCGTAACCAATTTGGTTAACAAAATATCCTACGCTGTAACTAATTGTATGGTTTCCAGTTATAAAAAACTACTATCAATTATATGGATATCAATGACAAGACAAGCTGTATAATTAGTTAGCAAAAAGTATCACTACATTAAAATCAAGAAGCTACCACAAAACGTGTATATGTGTAGTTCACATACGCTTTAAAAATATCAGTATTAAGATCCTATATCTAGCTCAAATAATATTATCACTCTGTATAGTATGTGAAGCAAGCTGTACACCTTGGTAAAAATATCCTAATAATTACTGAGTCACCTACGCAAAATTCTGACCAATTATATCAATGTAAGCTTCAGACAGCTCAAATAATAAACATGAAGCATTGCAAACTCTCAAGATACCTTTATCTGTCTGTTAATAGCAACGTAATCTACTAATCACCCTAATGACCAGTCAAAAGGAAGCTATTATATTCATAAATGCCGTTAAAAGGGTCAAAAGTAATATGTCTTTTATAAGCATACAGGCTACAACTTATCTGAACCATAAACTCTATATCTTGCCTTGGATCTCTCGGTTGACATTCGACTGTCTGGAAGTACAACTATGACAATCGATTACCACTACGACCTGCAAATGAATCCAAAGATGGTCTCCTTACCATACCATGCTTGTGACTCTGTACCATACGTAATTGGACCATTAATTTAAAACCAGAAACAATGAAATACACACCATAAAACATCCAGAGGCTACCCAACAATAGAAATTGCCTCTATTTACACAACACTAGATATTGCCAAACACCACGCCGCTTTAGGTGAAAGCAAGGACTTCAATTGCCTAACACTACATCCCTGTAAAATGCGAAACATCGGATATAGAGATATAAAAAAATAAATTCGCAAGTCTACATTACCTCTTGTTGAGGGTTATCGTGCCTCGATTTAATTAGACACTACTGATGTCGAGTGAGTCCTGTATAGGTTACCTGTTAACTCAACCTATTGTAGTCCAGCAAAGCGGCTATTCCATGCAATCTATGTAGGATATCTCTCAATTTCTTACAGTTATCTCAATTATGCGAATAAAAGCAATGAAATGAATTTTCTTGTAAGGCAACAGGTTGAATTTTAAACATCGCAAGTGACAAGTGACAGCATGATCGTACCTTGTTGCCAGACATCAATTGAACGTGATTCTTACGATTCTATCTACGGACCTCGAGCCTATGCAACCAACCACATATCAACGAATACCATGCCGTTCGAAACTCTCCCAGCATGCGTATACTATTCCAGCCCAGGCCACTAACAGAGAAAATTATTGCCCAGTTTCACAAAGCTCGATTAAATATTTAACGGTCCGTTAAGGCTTAATCGACTGATTAAAATGTATTTTCTATTTCACAAAGCCCGATTAGTGATAACAAAAGTTAACTAACCAGTCGATTAATTAATCGGTCGTTAAATATGCAAAATCCCCCGTTAAGTGTTTCACAAAGGTCGATTAAGGCTTAATCGACCGTGAAACTTGCTTAACGGTCGATTAACTTTAATCGATGGTTAAGTATCGATTAGCAGTTGTTCTATGGCAATGTCATTTGCTATTTGACATTTGAGGTTTGCTGTTTTCAACATAAATATCAATTTTATTGCAATTTTAACAGATTTTTAAGAAATAAGGTAAGTAATTGCTTAAATTATATCAAATTATGTTCATAATGAATAATTATACCAAGATAATTGCAAAAGTAAACACTTTTGACTCAATTTTGACAGATTCTTTTTACAAAATTTCATGTCTGTTTCTAAGCAAAATTCGATAAATATATACATAAAAATGAAACAAAACATGATTAGAAATATATATTTAACTAAAATATATGCATTTTCTTACAATTATTTATATATTTTTATATTTTAGAATGCCTGATACATCTTTGTCATCACTTTCTGATGGAGAATCGCCAAGAAGGATTCGTTTTATAAGGGAAAGAACTAATCCCTTTGAAATATATAATGATATTGAGTTTAAGCAACGTTTTCGCTTTTCTAAAGAAACCACTATGGAGCTGCTTCACATTTTTGGACCTGACCTAGAACCAGCAACTAACAGGAATAAGGCATTGACAGCAATGAATCAAATGCTGATTACATTGCGGTTTTATGCTACAGGGAGCTTCCAGCAGGTGATTGGTGACATTTTTAATGTGTCGAAGGCCACAGTATGCAGAATAGTTAATAAAGTTACTATTAAAATTTCTTCTATGAGTGAAAGATTTATAAAGATGCCACAAGGAGAAGAAATTCAAAAAACAGTGCTGGATTTCTTTACAATAGCGGGATTTCCCTGTGTAATAGGTGCAGTTGACTGTACTCACATTAAGATACAATCACCTGGGGGAGACATTTCAGAAATGTTCAGAAACCGAAAAGGCTTTTTTTCTATAAATACACAAATAATAATAAATAAAAATTTACAGATAATGCATGTCATTGCTAGGTGGCCTGGATCAGTGCATGACAGCACTATATTTAACGATTCTCCACTGCCATCTGATTTTGAGAGGGGTTTATATGGGAGCAACTTCCTGCTCGGAGATAGTGGATACCCATGTAGGAGATATTTATTAACACCCATATTGCGACCACAGACCCATGCCGAGATAGCATATAATGCAGCTCACATCAAAACAAGGAATACCATCGAACGGTGTTTTGGAGTACTGAAACGTCGCTTTCCTTGCCTTCAGCATGGTATGGCTTTACAGACAGAAAAGGTGTTACGAGTTATAGTGGCCTGCTGTATTTTCCATAACTTGGCAATTGATTTTGATGACGAAGAACTGCCTGAGGATGTCTTTGGTGAAGCTGTGTCTGCTCAAGATGTCTTCAATCAAGGCATGGAGAGTACAACAACAACACACCAAAATGATTCTGTAAGAAGAACACTTGTAAACACCGTGTTTCAAAATAATTAGTTATATGGTATATAATATTATATAATAGCAAGGTACTTACAGGGTTAGGTATGACAAGTAAAAATAATGGAAACACGATGAAATTTCATAGGATATACTGAACTTTTAAGCTCAGTCTCAGTATTTCAAGTCTCCTAGCTATTTTTTAGTTATTTTAAAGATGAACAAATGTATCTGTATTTAAGTTGGAGATTTCAGTGCATAATAATTCAGTATGCACTTCATTTCAGTGAATTTTTGTATAAAAAATCTACAAATGGGAAGATCACGACCTTTGAGTTTTGATATATATATATATATATATATATATATATATATATATATATATATATATATATATATATATATATATATATATATATATATATATATATATATATATATATCACGCCAATAACTCAAAAAAATATGGGCCCATTTTGAAAGAATTTGGCAGGTACCTTCCTTTCTTCCTTTTGTAAATGGCATGGATAAGTTTGTTAGCCAGAAAAATTGGACCAGGTTTTCTGAGAAAATTTTGGGTTTTCTTTCAGAAAAAATTCGTATCTCCGAAAGAAAAAAGCTATGTCAACCAATTTTGGTACTAAGGTTTACGATATAAAAAGTTAACTATACACCAACATTTAGATCTTTATGTTACAAGAACAAAAGTTATAAGCTTTAAATAAAAAAAATGTTTACTGTCAGATCATGTTGCTGTGTCTAGACTTTTTAATATATAGGTATCTTACGTTCATCAATAATAACTGTGAGACCGAAACACTGTGTTTCAACCTAACAAAGTATACTTGCGTGAAGTTATACCAAGCGTTTTGGTTATTTTTATTAAACGTTTGTCATCTCCCAAGGGAAAGATCGCTTTTCTTTATTACGTAAGGTAAATTAGTCGATTGGGCAAATTAGGCTAATAAATTGAGTTCATAAAATAATATACTCCAACATGATGTGCTAGTTTTTCAATTTCTTCAAATCAAGTGAAACAATCAATTTCTAGGGTCCTCTGCCTAATACATACTGGAAATATAAGATTTATTTTCTAGATAAAACAATGTGTTGCTATTCTATAGGTTTTGCTTTCAGTGCTTAATTTTTACTGCTTTTGTGAGACCATGCTCTTTTTTCTTTAATATGTTGTAATTTAATCTAATTTAGTTGCAATTTAATCTAATATAGTTGTAGTTACTTTATATATAATTTTTTTATCTTCAGAAGTGTTCTCTGATTAAAACATATAATGTAATATGATAATCCCATACATAACTAAGGTGGCATACAGGAGTTGTTGGATTTATGTGTCATCATATCAATGTTAAATTAAATTGTTATACACATTATTGTAAGTTAAATGTATAAATGGAAATTAAAAATAAATATCAACAATCTTTCAAGAAAACAAATATTTAAAACTAAGCAGAGTTTATTGCTTTAATTTTTGTAACTGTAGCCTATAAATGTTAATTTGTATTTTATGCTGCTGCAGCATTTGCTTTCTTTGCAAGTCAGCATTTTGAATTTTTTTACGAAAATAATTTTTTTTTAGCTCTTCAGCCGTGTGTTTTCTTTTTAGTATCTTTTTTGGAGCCTTTTTTTCTGGGTACAGAAGTTTCAGGAGTACTGATATCAGGAATAGTATAAGGTTCGGGAGTGGGTTCAATAAATAGTGGAAGATCAATATCTGAAAAAAAAAAGGTGTATTTAAAACAAATGTGTAAACTTAAAGAAAATGTGCTTTCTGAAAGCCTGCTTTGTCAAAATATTATAGACATATCATGTAATGATATCTACAGCAGCTGGGCAAGTGTAGTGTCCAGTTTATTATGTACTGTAGCAATGGTGAGGTTGATAATGTAGAGTAAAATTTGAATAACTCAATTTTCTATAAACTTACACAGTTGAATTTTGGTATGTAGTAAGGTATTTTCCAAGGCAAGATATTAACGAAATTTCATTAAAAGAGCTTTGTAATTATCGAAGAAAAAAATTTGTTTCGAAAGAAAACTCAAAATTTTCCCGGAAAACCTTGACCGATTTTCCTAGCTAACGAACTCATCCAAGCCATAAATAAAAGAAAGGCACCTGTCGAGTTTCTTCGAAATAGGTTAATTATTTTTTGAGTTATCAGTTGGATATATATAAACATATAAAAATGGAAACTGACCCCAGATATGGGTTCTAATTCGCGCCCATTAGAAAATTTTTTGTAAAATCTCACCATCGATACCCCTCTATTGAGGAATTTTTTAAAATAAAAATTTACTAAAAAGCCGACCTTAAAAGTGGTTTTGATATTTTAAAACAAAGGTACCTTCCATTTTACATATTAGCAAAAATACATTGGCTTTTAGCTATTGTTGATTCATTGTAAAAAAAACATATTCTTGCCCATAATATGCTGTTTTTTTAAGTTTTGTATTATGATGATAAATTACAATTTTGTTAGAAACTATAAAATCAACAACTATTGACGAAACTAGGTAAGGACCTGTCTTGCTAGTAAAATAATTAGAACAGTAGAAAAACTGTATGTAATCATTAAAGTATGGAAATCTCACAGTACATTTCTAAGGTATATTAGGTATATATGATTATTATTTTAGAAAAAACAATAAAACTTCAAGCTTTTATCCCACATCGGTTTTTATCAAAATATAATTTACTTACTAACAACTTATATTACATTTGAATACAAATGATCTTACCAAAATATATTGCAGCACTATCAGCAGGATTTGTTAAAGGCTTTACTTGGTCCCCAAGCAAACCCAATACTTGACTGCCAACATCCGGTAGAGTGGTAGAACAGGTACCACCACCAGTTTCTTGCCGTTCTTTCTACAAGTAAATTATAAATTAGTTATGGCTTATCTATAACCATAAGCACACGTGTGTTATGTAAGTGGGTATATGTCACCTATGTGTTTATCTAAGAAATATAGGCATGATTATAAAAAATAATGAAATATGGTTGAACATAAAATTATATTCGAACAATGATCGAATGCCACAGTATAAGCAAAAATAACTCTAACTACTACATAGTTACTATACTTTTTTATTCAAAAAGGTTATATAATTACCTTCTCCAATGCAGCTTGCTTTTTGAAGTTTTCCCACTTCTTCTCTTGACACACCTAGGTCCTCATAGCGCTGTCTCTGTTAGTAAAAAAATTGTAATTAATAAATATGTTGATAACTGTACCGAAAATAGACTTACATTTTCTATAGCCATTTGTATTCGAGCATTCCTTTTCAAGTTGTCATATAAGTTCCTTAGCTGCTGTTGAGAACGGCTATCGCTTCTCACCTGGGCATTAAACTGGACAGTGATGTGCTGCCAGGCATCACTTTTTTCTTTGCAGGTTCCAAGGTCTGTCCTCTTATTACTAATTAATTAAACACACAAATATCACACAATTCACAAAACACCGTTACCGCAAACGATAACAAATAATGCTGTCATGCTGTCTTTCAACTGTCAAACACCGAAGCAGTGACGTATTTGCATTGTTGCCAAGTTGGATCAACTGTTAATCGCCGGTTAGCTAACCGAGAGTTAAAAATGCTTTGTGAAACGCTCGCCAATATTTAATCATTGATTAACGTTAACGGAGGATTAACTAACCGGCACTTTAACCAGCGTTTGTGAAACCGGGCATATATCTTACATCCCCGTCTTCAATTATACTTAAGAAAATAAAAAAAAAGTTGTAAATTACAAATACGTTTTAATTTAAAATATGATACGGATTTGGTAACAAATACGTTTTAATTTAAAATATGATACGGATTTGGTAATTCAAAATGTTTGGTTATTGTACCGCGATTATTGTTTGAATTATGTCATTAATAATTTTAAAAAAAATATGTTAGGTCCATATGTTTTCATACTAACATAATCTTTATTATATCTGACAACCCTGCTTATTTATATTTAACTACCGTTGTCTGGCTTCCACGATTTACATTTTTCGGGTCTAAAGTAATAAAAAACACATTAATACTCTAACTATCCTTGTCAACGTTGCATGTGCGAAATGCCTATGCAATTCAAACTGATGTCGTAGATTATTTATTCCTTACACATTATTTATTTCTTACACATTTTTTATTTTCGAACAACTTCTTTCCTCGTGGACCATTTAAGTTGAAATTTGGTTACCAACTTTATTTTGACATCTCCCTTATATGTGCAAATTTTCATTTGAATCACTGCAGTACTTCAAACAAAAAAAAATATTGCGTTTTAAAAATTTCCTTTACATTTTTTATACAAAAAATTAAACCTACGGTGCTCATCTTCGAACTCATCCAAGCCATTAACAAAATCAAGGTAATCCCCAAATTTAGTGAAGATCGGTCAAGTATTTTTTGAGTTATCAGTTGGATACACATATATATATATATATATATATATATATATATATATATATATATATATATATATATATATATATATATATATATATATATATATATATATATATATATATAATCATATAAAAATCAAAACCGACCTTGGATATGGGTTCTAGAGGACCAAATTCGCGCTCATTTGAAGAAAATTTTCAAAAGTCTCACCATCGATACCTCTCTATTAGTGAATTTTCTTAATGAAAATTCACTAAAAGAGAGATAGGTCACCAACGGCACGTGGGTAGGCAAGGGATGGTAGCCTTTGGGTGAGGGTAGGGTCACCTATGAGACGTATAGCCCTCTTTTGAATGGAGTTCAGGATAGCGAGTGTAGAAGCGGCAGCGGCACCCCAGATGTGGGAGCAGTATTCGAGGTTTGGCCTTATTTGTGAAGTATATAAGGTATAGAGATTAGCTGGTGAAAAGTATTTGCGAGCCCGGAAGGGGAAACCTAATTTCTTAGCAGCCGCTTCTGCAATTGATGTGACATGTTGGTGCCAATTAAGATTTCGATCCACAGAAATGCCAACAAGAGAAAAGGACTCATTACTTTGAATAACTTGGTTGTTCATTGTGATGAGTCTAGGGCGGGTGTATCTCTTGTGAGAAAGAAAGCAAGACTTAGTTTTGGTGGGGTTGAATTGTACAAGATTTCTACTTCCCCAGTCTAATATTTTTTGGAGATCCACGGAGACAGAACCCTCCATGAGTCTGCGATCCTCATCTAATTGAGCTAAAGAGACAGGCTTAGAATATTGTATATTTGAATGGAGGGTGCTGTCGTCCGCGTAGCTGTGAACGGGGTTGGATGTGCTAGAGAGGAGGTCATTGATGTGGAGAAGAAACAAAGTAGGGGCTAAAGCTGAACATTGAGGAACTCCTGCATTAATTAGATACAGTTTAGAAGAATGGCCATCCACAACAACAGAAATGCTCCTGTTGGAGAGGAAATTTGCTGTCCAGGTACAACGTTTTGGTGGTAGGCCATAGGCCGGAAGTTTATTAAGCAGCGCTGCGTGCCAGACCTGGTCGAATGCTTTGGATATGTCTAGAGCAACAATCTGGGAATCACCGTGTTGTTCCATAGACTTGTTCCAAGAATGGGTGACAAAGGAAATGAGGTCGGCAGTCGATCTGCGCTGACGGAATCCATACTGCATGTCGTGGATTAGACTGTGTTTTTCAAGAAATTTTAGTAATTCGGTGTTTATATACTTTTCCATCACTTTAGAGACGACTGAAATGAGAGAAATAGGCCTCTAGTCGCTAGGAAGCGCTTTGGATCCTTTCTTAGGGACGGGTTGTACTCGAGCAGTTTTCCAGTTACTAGGGAATATGCCTTTATTATAAGATATCTGAAACAGAGGAGTCAGGACAGGAGCAAGCTCTGGTGCGAATTTTTTGAGAAAAATTGCTGGGATCTCGTCAAGGCCAGAGGCTTTCCTGGTATTAAGAGAAGAGAGCATCTTTCGTACCTTTTTAGTTTTGAAAATGATATCCGTCATTTTATGCGCGACATTTGGGACTGTTGGTGGTTGAACATTTGGAGGTGGGTTGAGAGTAGAATTGGCGGCGAACAACGAAGCAAAAAGTTCAGCCTTGCCCAGGGCAGTAGAAACAGTTTCATCCCCTGAGACAAGGGGTGGGAACGTGCTTTTGCAGAAATTATTCCCGATAGATTTAGCAAGAGTCCAGAAGGGTTTACCGCCGTTGGAGCTTAAGAGGACTTTGTTTTTGATGTGGTTATTAAACGAGTTTTTTGCCTCAGAAAGAATGCGGACATAGCGGTTTCTTGCGTCGATAAATGCTTGACGATTTTCTTGACTGGGATTGTGTAGAAGTGTTTTGTCAGCTTCGACCTTTTCAAGTCTGGCCTTGTCACAGGACTTAGAGAACCAGGGCTTTTGAGTGGCTGAAGAGGTTTTCTGTGTACGTGGGATAAATAATTCCATGCCAGCTTGGATAATTTCGGTGACATTTTGTGAGATATCAGAGGGGTCAGGATGAGAGAAGCAGACAGACGCCCATGGAAATGAGGAAAAGTAATCCCGCATTTCGTCCCAGTTTGTGGAGTTGTAGTGCCAAACGATACGTGGGTGTGATGACTGTGTGACCTCGGGTTGCATTGCGCAGGAAGCTGTGACCATGCCGTGGTCTGAGCGACCAAGGGGGGCGGTGACTGATATCTTATAGCATTCAGGTTGTGTAGTAAGAAGGATATCCAAGGGATTTGAGCTGTGCGTTGGGATACGAGGAAAGTAAGTAGGTTGCTAAACCATATTGGCTAAAGAATTGCTGACTGCAAAGGCCTCCGCTGCTCTCCCTTGTGGATCGGTTTTTGAAGACCCTAGCCATTCCTTATTATGGACATTGAAGTCACCAAGAATAGTGACCTCAGAGCAAGGATATTCAGAAATCAGATAGTCGGGTTTTTCAGAAAGGTAGTCAAAGAGCTGGACAAAGTTGTTGTCAGAAGGTGACCGGTAAATGCAACAGATGAATTTAGTTGCAGCCCTGAGAGAGAGTTTTATCCATAGTATGTCTTTTCTTCCAGCTTCTAAATTGGGGAGTCTGGTGCAGGGTAGATTGCTACGGACGTATGCGCACACGCCTCCACGCAATCTAAAGGAAGTAAGGAGCTCATACCCCGGGAAATTAAGGTGATTAGTGGCTGTTTTGGCACTGATTTGGGTTTCGGTGAGGAAGACGAGTTGGGGCCTGTTAGCCTGGAGGAAATGGTGGACGGAGTTCAGGTTAGAATTTAGGCCACATATATTCAAAACTCTGGACGCAGCAAGTGCGTTATGGTAGTGAATTTTCATAAAAATGTTATTAATTGCAAATATGTGTGTTTCCTTTTTAAGAAAGCAGGCATCAATTTTGGTTACCAGTATAACCTATATAATAAAAACAATGTGCCATGTTTCATAAAAATAACTTTATTGTGTGAAAATGTACAAAAATTTCCAAAAGTAAACTTAAAGTGTTCCCGGAAAAACTCGTTTCTTGGTCAACCTTATAGGTTAATAGCAAATTGAGCTATTCAAATTTGAAGCATTTAATGAAAATTCGCTACCATAACGCACTTGCTGCGTCCCGAATTTCTTTTCTTACAAACATGCATCGCTGAAAAATTCAAAAATGCAATAACATAAGGCGTGTTTGATTAAAAAAAAAAAAGAAGAAAATTTGTATCACCAACGACTTATGGGCCATCCTGTGATTGTAGAAATATTTTTTTAAGATGTAGCTCAAGACACCCTATAATTAATATATAAAAATTTTCTTCATATCTTGTATAATAACGGATATATTGAGCTTTATTGATTTTTTTGCGAAAATTCGACAAAAATTATATACCATTAAACGATAAACTCTAAAGCTAAGGCTACTGCCAAGCATCAGAGAAAGGGTCTATTTGAAATGAATTTTCTGGAAACATTTTAGTAAAATGAAGGACAATGACGGTTGAAACTAAGACTTCAGAGTTTGTAAAACATTCCTCTTGAGACATTTGATTTCCATAGCCCGTATTAGATTCAAGTTCTTTGCCTAAATGTTGCCGATTTTGACGTTTTAAATCGCAACTTTGACGTTTTGAGGAAAACCCCAATTTATTTTTCTTTAAATGCCTATAACTTTTTTGTATTTTGACCTACATAGCTAAATTTTGGTAGGTAGCTTACCTATAAGGATATTAACTAGCGTACCAAATTTGGTTGCCCTTACTTTGTTAATTCCGGAGATATAAATTTTTTTTGAAAGAAAACACAAAATTTTCTGGGAAAACCTGGGCAGATTTTCCTGGCTAACGAACTTATCCAAGCTATTTGCAAAAGGAATTTTTCCACCAAATTTAGTCAAAATCGGCCTATTATTTTTTGAGTTATCGGTGTGATACATATATATATATATATATATATATATATATATATATATATATATATATATATATATATATATATATATATATATATATATATATATATATATATATATATAAATATATATATATATATATATATATAAATATATATATATATATATATATATATATATATATATATATATATATATATATATATATATAAACATATAAAAATTGAAACTGACCCCGGATATGTGTTCTAGGGGGCCTAGTTCGCGGTCATTTGAAGAAATTTTTTCAAAATTCATAAGTCGGGATCTCCTCATTAGTGAATTTTTTTTAAGAAAATTCACTAAAAAGGATATGTTAAACCTTGATGTTGGCGCCCCCTGTACACCCCTCTCCCGGAGATCCGAATGGAGGGGTATTTTGCCTCCGTAATATTTTGTACAAGGAGGAGCCATCATCATTTTTTACTTATAAGGAAAACCGACTCATACACCAGAACCTGAAACGTCCGTTGGGACTTCACCGGCCCCTTGATGTATGGGGTGGTACCTCCTCGGGCGTGAAAAAATCCTTTACTATTACGTAAAGGAAAATTCCACTACCACCTGCTATGGATTGGATTGGATCAATGTCTACCCCTTTGAAAATAAGATTAATAAAAGGACTATCAATTGTCCAATAGTTATGCTTTTCGACATAGTAGGAGGATACAAAACATTATCATTTTGCATCCATGCCTATTGTCGGTAGACCCTTAAATAGACCTTTTCTCTGATGTTTTGGCAGTAGTCTTAGCTAGGTATATAATTTTTGTCGAATTTTCGTAAAAAATCAATAAAGTTCAATATATCCGTTATTATACAAGATACGAAAAAAATTTATACATTAATTATAGGGTGTCTTGAGCTAAATCTTAAAAAAATATTTCTACAATCACAGGTGGCCCATAAGTCGTTGGTGATACAAATTTTCTTTTTTTTTTTAATCGAACACGCCTTATGTTATTGTATTTTTGCTTTTTCCATCGAAATATAATGCACGTTTGTAATAAATTAAATTCGGGACGCAAGTGCGTCATGGTAGCGAATTTTCATTAAATGCTTCAAATTTAAATAGCTCAATTTGCTATTAACCTATGAGGTTGACCAATAAATCAGTTTTTTCGAGAACACTTTAAGTTTACTTTCGGAAATTTGTGTACATTTTCAAACAATTAAGTTATTTTGATGAAACGTGGCACATTGTTTCTACTATATAGGTTATATTGGTAACCAAATTTGATGCCTGCTTTCTTAAAGAAGAACACACATATTTCCCATTAAAAAATATTTTAATGAAAATTCACTACCATAACGCACTTTCTGCGTCCAGGCTTTTAATCTTGAATATGTCTGTTTAATCAAAATCCTTGAAAAACCTTTCATTTCTTTAGGATCATCTTGAACTTCATTTTTCTTATAGACGCCATATTGGCTTCATGAACTTTTAAGAAAATTTGAAATATATATATATATATATATATATATATATATATATATATATATATATATATATATATATATATATATATATATATATATATATATATATATATATATATATATTCCGTGAATAGTGCTGTAGAAACAGTATCTGCACTTGTAATCTATGAATTTACAGATAATAATGGTAAACTGTCAGTTTTTGACAAATAAATTATGGCCATGTCATAATTCATAAGCATTTAGATACCTAATCGATACTTTGCATAGAAAAATGGAAAGATCAAAATCTTATAGTTTTGGGTTTAGGAAATGCTTAGCAAAAATAAAAGTGTAATCAACTTTGCGATTAGAGCCTCGGCGGTTCAGAGGTAAGAACGTGTGTCTCTGAACCAAAGGGTACTGGGTTCGATCCCAGGGTTCTCCATTCACTTTTTCAGTACAAACTGTAACATTAACATCAACCGAGGTTCTGGCATTGCATTTGAGCAAGTTGAATCTCTGTACGTTCAGTCCTTCAGAAGGGGCGTAAAGCCGTCGGTCCCGCGTCCATGCGATGTCGGACACGTTAAAGATCTCTACTCTTCTCACAGAAAGACGGGGGTTCGGCAAAATTTCTAGGATAGTGTGGTGAAACTGCTCCCAGGCGTCGGTGATTGGCCATAGTTGCGGAAATAGGCCGACGTTAAAGAAACAAAAAAACTTTACGGTAGTTAGATAAATACAGGATGATCAATAAAAGAAAACAAGAAATAATGAATTTGTGTTTTAACTTAACTTAAGAATATATTTGTGTGTGTGTGTGTGTGTGTGTGTGTGTGTGTGTGTGTGTGTGTGTGTGTGTGTGTGTGTGTGTGTGTGTGTGTGTGTGTGTGTGTGTGTGTGTGTGTGTGTGTGTGTGTGTGTGTGTGTGTGTGTGTGTGTGTGTGTGTGTGTGTGTGTGTGTGTGTGTGTGTGTGTGTGTGTGTGTGTGTGTGTGTGTGTGTGTGTGTGTGTGTGTGTGTGTGTGTGTGTGTGTGTGTGTGTGTGTGTGTGTGTGTGTGTGTGTGTGTGTATGTGTGTGTATGTGTGTGTATGTGTGTGTGTGTGTGTGTGTGTGTGTGTGTGTGTGTGTGTGTGTGTGTGTGTGTGTGTGTGTGTGTGTGTGTGTGTGTGTGTGTGTGTGTGTGTGTGTGTGTGTGTGTGTGTGTGTGTGTGTGTGTGTGTGTGTGTGTGTGTGTGTGTGTGTGTGTGTGTGTGTGTGTGTGTGTGTGTGTGTGTGTGTGTGTGTGTGTGTGTGTGTGTGTGTGTGTGTGTGTGTGTGTGTGTGTGTGTGTGTGTGTGTGTGTGTGTGTGTGTGTGTGTGTGTGTGTGTGTGTGTGTGTGTGTGTGTGTGTGTGTGTGTGTGTGTGTGTGTGTGTGTGTGTGTGTGTGTGTGTGTGTGTGTGTGTGTGTGTGTGTGTGTGTGTGTGTGTGTGTGTGTGTGTGTGTGTGTGTGTGTGTGTGTGTGTGTGTGTGTGTGTGTGTGTGTGTGTGTGTGTGTGTGTGTGTGTGTGTGTGTGTGTGTGTGTGTGTGTGTGTGTGTGTGTGTGTGTGTGTGTGTGTGTGTGTGTGTGTGTGTGTGTGTGTGTGTGTGTGTGTGTGTGTGTGTGTGTGTGTGTGTGTGTGTGTGTGTGTGTGTGTGTGTGTGTGTGTGTGTGTGTGTGTGTGTGTGTGTGTGTGTGTGTGTGTGTGTGTGTGTGTGTGTGTGTGTGTGTGTGTGTGTGTGTGTGTGTGTGTGTGTGTGTGTGTGTGTGTGTGTGTGTGTGTGTGTGTGTGTGTGTGTGTGTGTGTGTGTGTGTGTGTGTGTGTGTGTGTGTGTGTGTGTGTGTGTGTGTGTGTGTGTGTGTGTGTGTGTGTGTGTGTGTGTGTGTGTGTGTGTGTGTGTGTGTGTGTGTGTGTGTGTGTGTTGTTTCTTTAACGTCGACCCATTTCCGCGACTATGGTCAATCACCGACGCCAGTGAGCAGTTTCACCTCACTATCCTGGAAATTTTGCCGAACCCTTGCCTTTCTGTAAGAAGGTAGGGATCTTTAACGTGCCCAACATCGCATGGACACCGGATTGACGGCTTTAAACCCCCTCAGAAGGGCGGAACGTGCAGGCATTCAACTTCGTTAAATACAATGCCAGAAACTCGGTTGATGTTAATGTTACAGTTTGTACTGAAAAACTGAAAGGGGAACGCTGGCATCGAACCCAGTACCCTTCGGTTCCGAGGCACACGTTCTTGCCTCAGAACCACCGAGGCTCTAGTAAGCGATTTAATGAATATTAACAAAATCAATCACTTTTATAAATTTTAACAATCATTAAAAAGCGGCTGAAATGGATCGTTGTTCTTATACTTCCTTTAAATTTTACAGGGTGTTGACCTTGCCACGATTTTCCTGGAAAATTGGTTCTAACTTTTTAAATACCTTGACTAATATACTACTTCTTTATACTATTCTAATGAGGAAGTGGAGTGGATTTCAAATTTAAGTTAAAATACAGGCTTTCTTTATTAAAAAAATATAACTTTGATCTGACACGCCGCTATGGAACATCCTGTAGAATTTGAACTAATTTTATAATGTGAAGCTTAATGCTTGCTACAATCACCCTAATTTTTAGTTTAATACTTTAAAAGACATAGAATATACTGAACTTTATCGTACTAATCAATTCTCCTCCATATATGTTTATATAAACGCAAATCCCCACATTACCAAAATTTTCTACGAAAATTCGCTAAAAATACAAGAATTTCAGCTTTTCTGTAGGTGATATTACATTACATTAATACAAACCTCCATTTCATTAAGCTGTAAAAAAAATCTCCAGCGCGTTGCTGGATTCGTCCTACAAATTATGTTATTTTCCAAACAGGACCTTAAAACCTAATTGCCAAGTTCTCCGAGTGACCTTTCTCGAAACTACGACCACATCTGTTATTGCTGTCGCAGACTTGTAAGTTTAGGAAGTAAAGGGTTTATTCTGGGAGGTAGTGTAGAGTCATAGTAGTAGTGACTGGTCACGTAACCAATCTCAGAATAATGAAAACGAACGTCGGTACATGTTATTCAAGAAAAATATTTACCACATTATAGGAAATCGAGACAGCAGTCTGCCTTTTTATATGAAAATTTACAAGACACTGGCTTAGAAAATGTATTCGTTCTGGATTTCGAGCAAGCAGTAAATGGACATGTCATTCTCATTTCCCGCTTATTAACTCTAGATAGCCAACTATCCCAGAGAATCGGGTTAAGTTTTCTATTTTTACTGCTAGTTCTGAAGTGCAATCATGTGGAACTGATAAGCCTTCTTTACAAAGTTTGTAAGTATAATAGAAAACAATGGAATATAGAATTATTATAGAAAACTTTCTATTATTGGCATTGCAATAATCTAAATACATCTCTTTCATAAATAAAATGATTCCTGTAGCTCGGTCAAAGTCGATATATACAGCGTGGAATAGTCAAATGGAATAATTTCAGTATTTCAAGTATTGTGCATTTATATTTATATAAAATTCAGAAGACAAAAACCAGTTCAGTGTCCTTTTTCGACGGTATGAATTAAAAGACAACATAGAAAGTTATCAACATTATTCATAGTTTGTTAAGCTCGAATTTTAAGTCGGCTCACATTTTTTGTACACTAAGCAAATGCTTTACCAACTATTTCCATTTTTGAAAAATGGTGCAATTTTTTTATTGGAAATAGGCAAACTATTTTAAGATAAATATCGTCATACAGAATTATGAAAATGCGCTACGTGGTAGACATCGTTCTGACTTCTTATAGAGGTTTTTAAGAGACAAATATTACCACCTGACAAGAATATTTTAGTTGCGACGTATTTCAATACAAAGAACTTATTTATTATGCAGTAAAATATCGAACTATGAAATAAAAGTTTTGAAACGTTGCTCTTATAAGTAAACGAATGGAATATATTTTAAATGCTTCAATAAGGAATATATCTGGAGTTTTTCCTTATAGAACAAATTGGATAAGATATTATATTCAAGGTCTAAAAATATACAACGTATTTTCAGTAATAACATTTCAACAAGTATATTGGTGATACCTCCTTTACAGCCAGTAAATGGTTCTTTTTTGTAACTACGAGGTATTGCTGAGTTTGTTAGTTTGCTTTGCGAGCTGCGCATTTTTGTCTGGAATTTTCCATCAACGATGTCAGGATGGCTTAAAGTGAGATGTTTTGGGTTGCGAAGTAACCTGCCAGCCAATAAGAAGGTTGTATTTGAAATCGAGAGAGCATGTTTAAGTGCGTCTAGAGAACAATTTCGGTTTGCCTCGTCAGTCTGCAATTTCGATCTCGAGTCTATGGTAATAAATATAAAATCTGCAGATTTAATTAGTACTTTCCTTTACCTGCATTTTTTGGTGACAACTAAGATTGTTAATTAACAGAGTGAAATAATTAAGGCATTACCCGTGAAAATTGTGACGATACTTTATCTTAATTGATGAAGTCCACCCGTCTGGTGTAAAAAAGTGATCCACCGGTCTGGTGTAAAAAAGTCATCCACCCGTCTGGTATAAAAAAAGCTCTCCCGTTTGGTTTTAAGTGTCATCCTGTCAATAAATGAACTAGAAGGTACAATTGACGGTCTCAGGAGCGAACAACTGACACACTTAGAATTGTTAACATAGATAAGGTATTTGTAAATAATGTTCAGGAAATAGTTTTAATAACCGAAAATGCGATCACTTTTTCAAAATTAGGAATATTTCACACATATGTATTGAAACCCAAATCTATAGTAAATGAACTCAGTAAGATACAAAGTTAGGTAACCAATTCAAGATTAATAACAACCACTAAATCTATATGAAAAATCTTTAAAATTAAAATCGTTCAAATTTACCACAAAATTATATTTCAAGTAGAAATACCGCTACTAGATGAATCAGATTGTACTTATAATCAATTGTACACTTTACCAATTTCCAAAAATCCCTACACATTCACCATGTAAATTCATAGAACCAAATACCTGATCCTGAGTAGCAAACAGTATGCCTACCGCACTTAAGAATATCAAAATTTAAGGAATCAATTATATTTCTGCGAAGATGATAATCCAACTGCCCTTAACAATCAAAATCCATGTGAAATCAAGTTAATCAAATTCCAAAAACCTCTAGACAACTATAAACAAGACGTAACCAAATTAATAAAACAACTATCTCGAGATATGGAACCAGTCAGTACATCATTATAGCACCAGTAGAAACAGACCCCGGACTAACATGCGACGAACAAGAGTGGACCAATATCATTAAGGGTACCAAACTAATTGCCCTTCAACCAAATAGCATTTTAAAGATCGGAAATAAAATTTATTAGACCAGCCCAACAACGCCAGAAACCCAACAACTATTTAGCCTACCCAAATTTAAATCCCCCCGAACTAAGGAGATCCAGAATTTCCTGAGAAAGTACCCGAATGAAGTCTAGAAAATGTACAGCTACACGATATCGATCAAAGTCAAAACCAAATTCAAACAATCAAAAGAAATATACGGGGGCCGATCAATATACCTATCCATCACCTGATTATATGGACCATATTATTATATATAGCTGCAATAATTGCCATCATAACAACAGAAACGAAAACAGGGTTAAAGAAATGGAAGAACACCAAAAAGGAAGATTCAAGAACCAGCGATACCGGATTTTCCTGGAAAATCAGGAACAAACCGTAGCTTCGTTCTTCAAAGGGGAGGGGGGAGATAAATGGACCATCAACAAAGAGCCATTATAATACAAAGTAGCAGTACAAGTTAGCAGGAGCAGAGGGCACCTTGGGAAACTATGCAGTAAAATGTGGGAAGCTGTGTCAACAAAATAGAAGTCACCTCTAAGAAGAAAGGTGCTACGCCCGAGGTGACACCTTATAAATAGACGACTCGCCTTCAGCGGGGAGTTCATTCCTATTTCTTGCTTTAGAGTCTGCACTTCGCGTGCCAAAGTTAATATATTACACTCATGCTGATATTTCTTTCTCCGCGTCTTTGCCACCCCGATAGCACCGCAGCCTTTGGCTTATTGTGTATTCCCTTTGTCTTTTCTATTTAACCTATTCCAAAATCACTGTGCCTGGAAGTAGTCTGCACAGCAATCGGTAGGGTGAAGTTTTATATTGCTCTGTCTTCGGTCTAGGCTGTCCGTAGATCAGTTGTCTTTTGCGATCCAGAGCTTTACACTCGCACAAGATGTGCTAAGCTGTTTCCACCCCCTCTCTGCAGAGTCTGCTTGCCAGCTTCCCTCGAACAACCCCATTTTACGCAGGTGTTTCTTAACAGCCATGTGTCCTGTTAAGAGTCCTGTTATATTCCTGAGCCGTCCCCTGCTAAGATTTAGCAGCTCCACCGCTTTCTTTGAACTGGGTTCCTCAGTTACTGACTTCCAATGCCTTAGCCCTGGAGAGTCTGCCCAGTATATGCTGATATTTGTACTTGTCATTATTTTATATATGTTTTTATATCTTATGTAGTAAGTTGTGTAAACATCAATAAAATTGTTTAAAAAAATCACACCTCTGAACCATAAAGTTAAGTCGCGTGACTGGTAGTAGTAATAGGTGTTGTCTCTACTTGGTAAAACCGTTCCGTACTAAATGCATATGTAGATACTACTTTTTTAATTACACAAGCGTTTGTTTTCATTTCCATAACCGGTTGTGCTGCTCTGTGGCATCATCCTGTATGATGATACTGTCAATCTAAACCGGTTACAGAAAAGAAAACAAACACTTGTGTAGCCAGAGAAGTAGTCTTTACAAATTCATTTTTAATTCTGATACTTTGTTCATAGTAGTCCTATAATTTTAATCAGATGCAGATGATTTCCAGTGACAAATGTAGTGGAACTTCTCCAAATTCCGCCACCGGAGAAAATTAGCGTCCATATTGTAAGTAATGACAAAGAAAGTAAATGAATTTACGTCGCAGACGATGTTAGTAATGGCTGTAGACTGGTTGTATTTACTTTATGGTCGCTGTCAGTGTTTGCAAACTTAATGAGCACGTAATACTTACTCAAAGCGTAAGAATTATTTCCTTTACTACCTAATTGCTCTGTACAAATCTGGCAGAAAACTCTTTTAGGTTTTAGAAGGAGATAATATCCTTTCAGTTAAAATATTAAGTCGGACAAATTCACTAAGCTTAGGGAAAATATATGTTTCTCTACTTCAGTCCTCTATGTAGCGGTTAATTTAATTTTGTCCGTTCCAGATACTGGTATTATAGACTTGAGACAGGAATGGTGTTTATATTCAGTGACGTAGAGATAATTACAGAAAATTAGCTCCAGAAATGCAGAGAATATTACGGAAATTATAAGGGAGGACGAATCAGTAGTAGTTTTATAGTAACCACGGTTTATATAATGATAGTAAAAGTAGCAAAAATCCATGAAATGTTGGCTAAAATCACCAGTGACTGATGTTAATACAGGGATTCTGTTTAATGTTTGCATTATCTGCGGAAGAGCTCGGAACTCAGAATATTCAAGTAACAACAAAAATATTTTAGCATATTATCTTGTCTCCCGTTGCGAACACTCAAGAGTTATACTGTGTACAATACACAGGTTCAATTTCTTTGTTCCAGTTAAACACAGTAAGCCACAATTGCAGGGACCTAATTTCTTATAATCTAGCAGGAAACAGTCTTGTGAAATCCAACGACAGATTATGATTCACGTAAAATTTCATCCACCTTAACTCTTCTATTTTTGAATTATACAAAAATCCCGCGGCAAGTGCGTTAAGGTACTGAACGTATAAGCTAATTTTTCTGTAACAAATTTTCCTAGGGAGAGGCATCGATGATGAATTTTTTACAAAATGTTTTCAAATGAGAAGGAATTTGGGCCCATAGAACCCGACACCAATGTCCGTTAACATTTTCAATCTCTATATACAGGGTCTCCCAAGTTAAGTAAACTATTAGATTATTTCACAAAATATGGATATTTGAGCAGTGAAAATGTGCGTGTCGGGGTTTCACAGATGCTCTATTTGATGCAAATGATTTCCAAAATGGCGGCATTCCGGTTATACCGGAAACAGATGATAACCTCTTTGTTTTAAATGAGACACCCTAATTATTATATCTTTGAAATGCCCATTTAATTTCAGGTCGAATTCCATATGAGAACCCTGTTCTTATCTTCTACTGTTTTCGAGGTATTTAATTTTTTTGTTGAAAATTCTCTTCACAAGAAGACTCGCTTAACGAGATTTATTTCGCTTTATGTCAATATGTCGACAAAATCTTCTTTGCCTCATCCATTAAAGGATAACTAAGCTCCGATGTGATGTTGCAGAAAACATATTTCACATACAAGGTGGTTTGTAAAATGTATTTATTTTAAATGAAACACCCTGTATTTATCACGATGAAAAGCTTTTGAAAAAAATTGTCTGATGAGCGCGAAAGCAAGGTCCGTTAAATTTTTTATATGTTTATATATATATATATATATATATATATATATATATATATATATATATATATATATATATATATATATATATATATTCAAGCGACAGTTCAAAAATACTGATACTAATTTCGATCAAACTTGGCAAAAATCTTGTGCGGGCGAAAGCCGAGGTCGAGTTTGTTAATCAGCCTTTGTGCTTAAGTTTTTCCGGTGGAAAATCAGGAAAAACTTGTTGAAAACGCTATATTTTGGTAAGTATCCGAGTAACTGGAATGGGACTTTCATGTGGCTAGAAATAGTGCAAATAAACCCATGTTGTGAATTTTAAATAAGTTGCTACGCAATGTTTAGAGTTTTTTCCAAATTAAAAATAAAATTCAAAAGACATGCGACGACTTAGTGGTTACAGTCCAATGCCTGACAGACAGAGTAGTTAACTGCCACGCGTCGATTGATTCATATAACAGGTATAAGCCTTACATCAACGGTAACCAAAATAAATATATACCAGGCATAAAACATACTACCCGAACCAACAATCGTGAAATCTCGGGCGCAATTATGGAAAATGACAGACGACATCAAATCAAAAATTTGCCAAGTGATTGTTATTTAACTGGGGGACTCAATCAATTATTAAAAGACACTATATTTGTAGCTTCATGAACGGCCTCAAATACAGTTACAGCGCAGCATATATATATAATATGCTGTCGCATAATATAGTATAAATGTAAACAAAATCAAGCCAAGTCTCTATAGAAATGATTCTAAAATCGTTTCTTTTATCTTTAAACTTAAACATAAGACGTCATATAAGACCGAAGCAGTCGTTGGATGTGTTTCAATGGCAATTCTACTAATTCTGTAATTAATTGTTACGTATACTTTTATTATAATACGTATAATATATCCCGAGTATCATGTAAACAAAACGTTAGTTAACGTATCCTTAGTTCAGTGGTAGCGTGATTGTCTCCTACGCAAAAGGTTGCGTGATCGATTCCAGCTCGGTGAATGTATAGTTTTTGTTCCGTTTTATTTTGACATTTGGAGAAACGATAGCACACAAATTTCATACGTTTTGAACAAGATCTCATTTTTGCTTAAAACGCCTGAATAACTTTGTCACCTTTGAGTCAAAATTATAAATTTCAGCAGACATTTTGTTATTGTTGATATTGGAAAACCGGTTTGATTAAGTTGACTAAAACGAGGTCATTCTGGCGATTAATAAAGAAAAATAGCTGCTACGTTTATAATTTGACAGATACTTTACTTTTCTAAATATGAATTAAGTTTCCTTCTGGAAATCTTTTGTAGCTTTAATGACATTTGTAATACAAGTTTCTTTTCAAGAGACTTACACCATCTATAGATTTAGCAAAATTAAATTTTCTAGTTGCATAGAAAAATGAGTTTGGGCATTTTTCTCAAAAGGAGTTAGTACGCAAGATTTTTTTATAAGAGATATTGATGGTAACACTTTCGAAATAATTCCTAAAACGTGCGCAAACTAGAACCCCAAGAATCGATCTTCAAGGTCTGTGTAAGTTTAAAAAAATAATTTTAGTAATATGCCGTATAGTAATAGTGTACAACTCGTATACTATAACGCACTTGCTGCGTCCCGAAATTGTTTTTATCTTACGCCGTTACCAGCATTTAACCACCACTCTTGCTTGTATTCAGCATTTCTTACATACTTGACTCAATTTACCTTGTCAGTTAACTAAACATTTTGTAATCTTCAGCATCAAAATTTAGATTTGTGTACTTGACATATACAGTTGTGCCAACTAAAACGACCCGCCCGGAAAAAATCGGAATTAAAAAAAAACATGAAAAAAAGCCGAGACACGTTTTCTTTGTTTTCAAGGAGCACATGATGGCGTACGTTTTGTCGTCTTGCAACCTATCCCTTAGGAGGGGCGCAAGGTACTCTTAAATTTTAAATGGCACCCTATGTTGTGTGACACCTCATTTTCAAACTTTCTCAATTCTGCTCACGACAACATACGACTTTTAAATTTTGGTTTGATATAGCAATAAAATCATGAATTAAAGAATAGGACAAAATATCGATGAATTAGAAGAAAGAGTCCGAAACGCTATGCGTGCACTGAATAGAAATAAATTAAGGAGGGCAATAAACTCTGCAAAATCGTTGTCAAATGTCTATTGATAAAGGTGGAGGCTACATTAAACAATTTTTTTAAATTGAACAGTTCATGTCTAAACTTCGTTTGTATAAGCTTGTATTGTAAATTGTCCCAAAATTCCCACAAAATGCCTGTTTTTACATTTGTTCAATAAATTTAGTCGATGATAATGCAAGAATAATTTTCTAATTGTCTAGCTAGTGTAGAGTGAAGCATTCAATCGCCTACTGCAGTGACCGGACAAATGAAAAAAAGTCTGGACGCAGAAAGTGCGTTATGGCAGTGAATTTTTATAAAAATGCTTTGAATAGCAAATATGTATCTTTAATGCAAGCAGTCATTAATTTGGTTTCCGGTAAAACCAATATAGTAGAAAGAATGTGTCATATTTTATCAAAATAACTCATTGTTTGAAAATGTACAAACATTTTCCGACAATAAACTTTAAATGTTGGTTTCATAGCCAACAAACCTTAGGTTAATAGCAAATTCAGTTATTGAAATTTGAAGCATTTAATGAAAATTTGCTACCAAAACGCACTTACTGTGTCCCGATTTTTTTTTCTTACAAACATATTTCGATAAAAAATGCAATAAAATAAGACTGTTCGAAAAAAAATTGTAGGGATCACCAACGACTTATGGGCCAGCCGGTGATGGTCAAAATAATTTTATAAGATGCAGCTCAAGACACCCTATAATTAACTTATACAATTTTACTCGTCTCTTGTATAATAATAATTATATTGAGCTTTACCGTAGAAACGCGTCACTCTGTATATATGTAAACAGATCCTCTTTGACGAATTTTTTGTACGAAAATTAGCTAAAAATTATGGACCGTTAAACCATGAACTTAACTAGAACTACCGCCAAAGCATCAGAGAGAAAATAACTAACCTGTTGCATATCAGCCCTTTTTGTAAAACTTCGATCCTTTATATGTGTTGATAAAACATAACAAACACTGTTTAGTCCACCCACTAACATTAATAAAGGAATAATTTGCACTTGTATATAAACATTTCCCAAATAACACAAATAATTTGTCAACTCAAACAGATAAACATATAAACAATCTAATACCACACGACAAACGTCACTTGCAGCGTGCAACAGACCTGCGCAATAATATCAAATGTTCCGTTGCCAGGCAACGACATACTAGGTCTCATATAAGCCAGGTTTGCCATTGTCAATAAAACACGGCGATATTAAAAATAAATGTTTCAAATTTGAATAGATCCATTTTCTGTAAGCCTAGAAATCTGAATTTTGGCACATAGTTATGTTAAATTTAATCGAAATATCTTTGTAATTTTCGGAGAAAAACATTTTCCAGGAAAACCTTGTCCGATTTTCCTGGATAACGAACTCATCCAAGCTATTAATAAAAGAAAGGCACTTGCCGAGTTTCATCAAAATCGGTTAATTATTTTTTGAGTTATCGGTTGGATACATACATATATATATATATATATATATATATATATATATATATATATATATATATATATATATATATATATATAACATAAAAAAATCGAAACTGACCCCGGATATGGGTTCTAGGGGCCCAAATTCGCGCTCATTTGAAAAATTTTTTGCAAAGTCTCACCATCGATACCTCTTTATTAGTGAATTTTTCAAATAAAAATTTACTAAAATGGACGTTATCATGAATCACAGTCCAACTAGATTAACAATTTTTCTTTGCGGATTACAGGTAACTACCTTTTTTTTATTTCTTTAATAGAAAATATCATATTGTAATACACTTTTGAAAAGGGGGTAAAATGATATTTAATGCAATAAAAATCCAATATAGCGTATTTAAGAAAAAACAAAGTAAAAATCATTATCTCAAAAACAGTAAAAGATATTCTTTTGTTTCATTTTTTATTGCAAAGAATTTTTTTAAAAGTGCCCATTAAGTATCCAAACCAGAATACCCTATGTCCTAAGATAACCGAGATACAGGGGTTTATCAAAAATGCACCATTCTGGTTTTTCCCTATTATTTCAAAAACAAAAAATCGTTTATAAAATATAATGGCAGTTATGAAATGGTAATAGAATCCTGAGAAACATGACCCAAACCGATCTTGTATCTCTTATAATAACCGAGATAGCAATACATGCAACATCAATCGGGGACAATTTGATTTGTTTTTTTTTTCCAAAAAAAAAATCTTTACATTATATTTTATATTACCAAAACGCTTTGTTAGGTCATAAAATGAACACGTAAAAATACTGTACTATAACGCAACATTAAGCGCGAAATAACAAACAAATTATTTATGTGTTAGAATAACAATGGTGAAGGTCATTTCCATCTTCCTTGAATGCGATTAACAACTGTTAAGGGTGCACTGAGCATGCCTGCCAAAATGGGTGCTCGCGCATCAGTCAGTTGTTCACTGCCATAAAGAGACAAGTTCTAATTCTGTATCTGCTGCTTTCCGATTAATACCGTTATATTATTTTATGTTCACATTTGTAACTTCAAGTATTTCATTATATATATTTATTCAATCCACAGCGTGTTATTCCACAACAATCCTAACAGGTTACGGGCTCAGGATTGTGGATTGATGTCGGTTGTTGTAACGTACTTGTAACGGCCATTTTAGAAGTTCGAAAAATTCCGTTAAGTAACACGCGCGTGTGTACCGTGTGTACCGTGTTCGTGTGTTCGGTGTAATTTGTGCTTTTGTTAAGTAAAAAGGCGTTATAATGAGTATTGCGAACGTTTCGCGAATTGACAGCCTTAACAAAGACAATTACGACACGTGGAAAATTCAAATGGAAGCACTACTAGTCAAAAACGACGAATGGGCCTACGTGAACGGAGAAATGAAGGAACCGGTGTTGAAGTCGGAAGATGAAGACTCCAAGAAACAAGTCGAAGCCTGGAAGAAGGGCGACAGTAAAGCCAAATCAGACATAATATTGTCGATAAGTGCTACAGAATTGAAGCAAATAAAAGGCTGCCGTACATCAAGGGAAGTATGGCTGAAATTAAATGGCGTCTATCAGTCGAAGGGACCCGCCAGAAAAGCCACGCTTTTGAAACAGTTGACTCTCCAACGCATGAAAGAAGGTGAAGACATCCGCGAACATTTAAATACATTCTTCGATGCCGTAGACAAGCTACATGAAATGGATATAGAAATAAATGCAGATTTGTTATCAATTATGCTGTTATACAGTTTGCCTGCGAGTTACGAGAACTTCCGATGTGCCATCGAATCAAGAGACGATTTGCCGCCGCCGGAAGCGCTCCGTATCAAAATCATGGAAGAGACCGGCGCACGACAAACAGACGGCATATCTACGCCGACGCAAGGTGCTTTGTTTATAGGGCGCAAGTCCCGCGGACAGTGGAATTGGAATAACTACAATCGTAAAAATGTAAACAAGAATGGCGGAGGAAACAACAGAAACAAAGAAGAAAGAAATATCACAGAACCTTTCAAGTTTCGTTGTCATCGGTGCAAGAAGATAGGTCACAAGGCAGCTGACTGTGCGAGGAATAAAAACGCACAATCTTCAACGAAGTGTGAGCCAGGAAATAACAACGAAACAATAGGGTGTTTATCTAGTGAATGTTTGACAAACTCTGAAACCGCTAAAGTGTCAGCGAAGCCCGGTATCGGTAACGGCAACGCGAAAATGAACTGGTGTTTAGACAGTGGTGCGACTTCACATCTATGCAAGGACACGGAAATCTTCTCGAAATTAGCTGAATCCGTGAATGAAAACTTGCGACTCGCGAATAATGCCTGTACGGAGATAGTGGCAACGGGTACGGTGTCATTCGCGGCCGACGTCTTCGGCGAAGTGAAGGACATACAGTTAAACAACACACTACACGTTCCCGATTTAAGAACAAACTTACTATCTGTGAGTAAAATAACCAACAAAGACAATGAAGTTTTGTTCAAGAAAGACTGTGCATTAGTATTCGATAAGTACGGTGGTGTGAAACTCATAGCCGACCGCGTGGGTGACCTGTACTATGCACGGGAGATCGCGAAAGACTCAGCTTTTATGTCAGTTTCTTCAAATGAAACGATAAAGTTATGGCATCGTAGGCTTGGTCACTTGAACTTTCAAGATTTAGTGCGATGCGTCAGAAACAATAAAATTATCGGTGTGAAAATGAACTGTAACCAGAAATTAGAAAATTTTAACTGTGACGTATGTTTACGTGGTAAAATGACCAGACTTCCTTTTCCAAAGGAATCTAACAGGAGAAGTGATATCTTGGACATAATACACACGGACGTTTGTGGTCCGATGCGAGTTGAAAGTCACTCTAAGAATAGATATTTCCTAGAATTCATCGACGATTATTCACGATATTGCGTAGTTTATTTTTTGAAGCATAAAAGTGAAGTGGTGGATAAGACACGAGAATACATAAAGCTTACTCAGAATCAGAGGGGCAGACAGGTTCGATGTATCCAATCTGATAATGGAACTGAATATACATGTCAAAAATTTGAAGATTTATTGAAAGAACATGGTATATCACGTCGACTTACATGCCCGTATACTCCCGAACAAAATGGTGTATCAGAGCGAAAGAATCGTACACTTCTTGGTACAGCTCGTTGCTTGTTAATGCAATCTGGCTTACCTTCAGTCTTTTGGGCCGAAGCAGTGAATACTGCGAACTATATTCGAAATAGATGTCCATCTAAAAGTCTAAATGGGCGTACACCATACGAATTGTGGACTGGACATGTTCCAGATGTATCACATTTCAAAGACTTTTGTTGTAAAGTATTTTGCCTGAACAGAAATCCTATCAAGGGGAAGCTTGATTCCAGGTGCCAGGAAGGGGTGTTTATTGGATATTCTGAAGAAATCAAGGGATACAGGATATGGATTCCTGCTGAAAATAAGTTTATGATCACTAGGGATGTGAAATTTATCGAGAAAAACATGTGTAGTGACCCTACTCCAGAAGATGTCGACCACGAGGAGGACCTAGACCATGAGAAAATTGATGTCCAGCTGTATCCTCCAGCGAACGAAAGGGAAAGTGACGTGGAAGTGACAGAAGAGGAGCCTAGGACACGTAGAACAAGAGGCAGACCAGCTATCTACAGAACAGGCCTGAGAGGAAGACCTAGAAAAGTTTTCAAGGAGATTGCCGAGGAAGCCAAAGCTAGTGTTTACCCGGAGGAAGTGTTTCTTTCAGAGATTCCCATAAAAGAAGCTCTGTCAGGACCATACCGTGGTGAGTGGTGTAGTGCAATGGCTGACGAAATAGCTTCTGTGTTGAAAAATAATACGTGGGAACTTGTGGACCGACAGAAAAATCAAGAAACGGTCGGTAGTCGTATCGTTCTAAGGAATAAATACAAGCCTGACGGTAGCATTGAAAGGCGAAAAGCAAGACTTGTTGCAAGGGGCTTCAGTCAACGTCCCGGAATCCATTTTCACGAGACATTTGCACCTGTAGCCCGCCTTAGCTCCATCAGACTCGTAGCTGCTCTAGCTGCACGTATGCATATGGACATTCAGCAACTAGATGTCACTTGTGCGTACCTAAACGGCGACCTAGAGCAAGTTATATACATGGAACCTCCGAAATATTTGTCAGGATCGCTAAATTTGATCTGTCAAGACCGAAGCTATGGAGAAGACGTCCAGAAAAAGGCCACCGAGATGCTGATTTCTCTCGAATCTGAGGACAAGGTATGTCTTTTAAAGAAATCGTTATATGGGTTAAAGCAAGCCGGCAGAAGTTGGTACCAGAAGCTTAGTGGAGTCCTGCAGAAATATGGATATAATCCCACCAAGGCAGACCCATGTATTTTTACACTAGGTGAGAGTGAAAATGTTACCTTAGTCATCACTTACGTGGATGACATATTAATAGCATCCCGTAACAAAGAGAATATTTCAAATTTAAAATTAAAACTTACTGAAGAATTCGAGTTGAGAGACCTGGGTGATGTTCACCAGTGTCTGGGTATAGAATTTAAACGTGAAGGCAACAGTATTAACCTACATCAGAGAGGGTATGTCACAGACCTTCTGAAGAGATTTGGTATGGAAGAAGCCAACCCAGTGAGTACACCCATGGATCCAAATGTGAAGCTTAGAAAACCCGCTGAAGAAGCTACCCAAGAAGACGACCAGGTGCCGTACAGGGAGCTTGTTGGTGCGCTTACCTATTTGTCCATGGCTACAAGACCGGATATTTGTTTTGCTGTAAGCTACTTAGGACAGTTTAATAATTGTTATAGAAGAGAGCATTGGTTAGCTGCAAAACGTGTTCTTAGATATCTCAAAGGAACTATCGATTACGGTATAGTGTTCAAGGCCGACGACTTGTGTATAATGGGTTATGTCGATGCAGACTGGGGCAATTGTCCCGACGACAGACACTCATATACTGGCTATACATTTATTTTATCAGGTGGTCCAATATCATGGGAATCAAAGAAACAGAAAACAGTCGCTTTGTCATCCACCGAAGCCGAATACATGGGAGCGACAGAAGCTGCGAAGGAAGCTATATATCTAAAGAAAATTATCAGTGAAATCAGTTTTAAAGTTCTTGCTAAAATTGTTTTACACTGTGACAATTTAAGTGCCATCAAATTAGCTGAAAATCCTAAGTTTCATGCTAGAAGTAAGCACATTGATATAAAATGTCATTTTGTAAGAGAAGCTCTCGAGAGAGTGGAATTTTCATTGATACATATCCCATCCGAAGACATGATTGCCGACGTTTTTACGAAACCATTACCGAGAAATAAGCATGTGAAATGTGTTGAACTGATGGGGGTAGTGTGTCAAGGTCGAAAAGTATTTTCATAGTGCCTAGTTCAGTGATCTTACGTTGTGAATCGAGGGGAAGTGTTAGAATAAGAATGGTGAAGGTCATTTCCATCTTCCTTGAATGCGATTAACAACTGTTAAGGGTGCACTGAGCATGCCTGCCAAAATGGGTGCTCGCGCATCAGTCAGTTGTTCACTGCCATAAAGAGACAAGTTCTAATTCTGTATCTGCTGCTTTCCGATTAATACCGTTATATTATTTTATGTTCACATTTGTAACTTCAAGTATTTCATTATATATATTTATTCAATCCACAGCGTGTTATTCCACAACAATCCTAACATTATGTATGTACGGTAAACGTTCGCGTTAACAAAGACGTTTTATTTTGGCTACAAACTCCCCCTTAAACATAATTTACGTAACGCAGTAAACAAAAAATACAAACTATTGGTGTTCTCACATTCTACTGGTTTTCTTCCAGAAACTCGTGTAATAAGGTGCTCTGGTTATATAAACAATATAAGTATAGATGCTGAATCAGCGAACGAGACGAATGAAAAGTAATTTTGTACACGGATCGAGTCGTAAAACTCCACTAGGTAAAGTATTGTTCGATAAGATCACCAATGATAAAATTTTTATTAATATTTTCCATTCTGGTTTGTTTTGCTACGTATTTGGTCGGAAACAAAGGATAAAACAGGCACATATATATCAACACGCAGAAAGGAATATAAATAAAAATTACACTGATTAATAAATACATTCCATATGCTTGTAAATTGGATTTATTACAGTATATTAGATTTGCGATGATATATAAAATAAAACCGGAGCATAATTCATCAAAAGATTTATAACCAAAAAACCGGCATTCGTTAAAAAATAAGTAATCTGCTGGGAAACACATTTTACGAAATAAATAATGAATGACGAAGCCCTTGCGTCTTAAAGACGTACTGAACTTGTTTGTTCTGTTATAAGATGCTAGGTAGCACGCATTCCGGGTGGCTAAAGATGATGTTTCTCCAAAAATGAGCCTACCGCGAGGGCACTCTACAGTTTCGATGCCCTAGGAAGAACGTTGATTTGAGGCGTAGTGACTGAAACTTGGGCACCAGATGCGTGCACATTTTGGTTAGAAGAAAGATTAAAGGTTGCAAGTAACTGATCTAGAGAAGCAATTACAAAGAAAATATGGCGATGAGAATGTCCACAATAGTCGGAGAACTAATACAAGAAGATGGCAGTCTAGTAGAGTCCAGAGATTAGAGACGAAGACGATGGTCCAGTAGAGTGTCCAGATACTATACAAGAAGAATGTAGTCTAATAGAGAGTATAGAGCGCAGAGAAGATGATGATCCAGTAGAATACTCAGAGATTATACAAGAAGATGACAGTCTAGTAAAGATACCAGAAATCACAGAAGATCCAGTAGATGCTTTGGAGATCATAGAAAAATATAATGGACAAGTAAACTCAACAAAGAAATGTTGAAGCATGTGAAGAGAATATTCGCAGGTATAGGAAGATGGTCCTGTGGCAATCCAGGATGAAAAGTACAGAATAAAGTGTACAAACCAAACAAGGAGAAATTCAAGTAAGCTCATTTCAAGCAGAAATAGTGCTAAAATAAAGGTAATGAGTTTGCACAGAACTCAGTCAATTCCTCTCAAGCCAAAGTCCACAGCTACAAAGCAAAAAGAAAACGTCACAGAGAGCACTGGGACAAGACACCATTTAATTTTTTAAATAGCAACATGCGTCATGCGACACACTTTTGGAGAGCGTATTCAGCGTATATTTTGATTGTATTAATTAATTATTTTTTAGTTACCTTTGGCAAGAAAGAAAACAATCAGCTTTTAATGAAGCTAAATAAAGTAAAATAAAGGCTATTTAAGTAATTTTATGCCTGTCCAATTCACATCCAATATCCTCAAAAACTGAACGCATGGGCCGGAATTGTTAGTCATCATGTAACTCCACCCTTCTTCTTTGAATTGATTTTAACAGGTCCACGCTATCTAAGATTATTATGAAAGGATATTATGCCCCATATCAGATAATCGTTTTAAAATGATTTCCCCAATGTCTACTTCCCACAAGCTGGCGCTCCACCTCATTTCAAACGAGAGGTAGATAAGGGAGTACCTTAATGTGACATTTTCTAAATGATGGATAGAAAGAAAAGGGCCCATTGAGTGGCCAGTTGGATCTCCAGATTTGTCTCCACTCGATTTTTTAGGTAATTTAAACAGCCTTGTTTACAATAATCGGCTTGCGAAGTTAGAACAGTTGCAACACCGAATTAAGACGGTCTTTCAACAAGTGCCTAACGGATCACTGCAAAACTTGATTCACCAGTTCGACAAGGGGCTTTGCTATTGTCAAGAAGTCCAAGGGGCTCAATTTGAGCGTCTTCCTCAACGAGGTTAACATTTTCCCAAATAAATTTGCTGAAAATCCGATAGCTTTCTCCTTGCCAAATGTAACTTTAAAATAATTAATACAATCAAAAGGTACGTTGAATACGCTTCTCGAAAATGTACAGGGTGGTCCAACAGTGTGTTCGAGTTTAATATCTACTTTATTATTCAATAATAAAAAAAAGGAACAAAAGTTGCATGTACCAGCGTTGGCCACAAACTAAAATTACTTCGCATATACAGGATATTGCATAAGTTAGATACAACCCAAACTTCACATTTTTAAATGGTACAGCCTGTATATTGTTTTATTTTTGAATTCCTCTTGTTTTGCCGATTAATCCAGTGAAAGTTGCTGGGGTCTATAGAAAGGCGTTCAAACGTTATGGCCACTTTTCTAAAACCTCGGAGGCACATTTAACGATCTGTATCTTTATTAATATGACAGCACGCAACACTCTATCATGCCAGAAATCCGAAAAAGTGTTCTTCTTTCACTTCGATCAATGCAGAGAGAATTCGTTGAAAACAGTACACAGGGCGAGTAAAAACACTGGATCCAATTTTTCTCGAGAAATTCAAATGGAGCAACCTGTATATTATAGTCAATTTCGATACATCAACAAATATTCTTTCAGTTCAATGAAGTATTCCCTATAACTAAAGCTAGTATTTACTGAGATATTGGGTGTTTTTTTTTAAGAAAAAAGGGTACATTTATACACAGGAACGTACATTAGTGTATTCTATCGTAACTATGCAAAATAAACAATGTCTTGACTTGCTTGTCAAACACTAACTTAAACTACCGAGTAGTTATTTTCTCGTTTCTGAATTATCACAAGACGCTAAATTTAATTTCTCTCTAGGAGCAAGTAGCAGAAACTATTTATTCGCGACAAGAATCTATCATGAGAAATAGCCCAATAGAAATAACCACGCAGAAGCGCCTTTGAAAGACTGATGCGACGTTTTGACGAAACGGGGAACACAGAATGCAAGAACACTCAGAGAACCAAGCCTGCTTTGAGCGAAGATAAGGAGTTGATAGTAAATTTGAAAGTGATAGAAGACCGTCATATTAGCTCAAGAAAAATTGACTTCTTTTAATAGGGTCATGTAAAAAATTTAGTCTATGAGGTACAACTGTCGACAAAAGAATATACGAAGGCGAGGATTCGTGGTGTATTTGATAATATTAATTTAAGTGTATTACGAGACGCTCACTATTCTTTTGAAGCTCGCTTAAACTTATGTGCTGTGCAAAATAGTGGTTATTTATACCACTTAATTAACTAGTTTTCACTGTTTTTGTGTAGTTTCATTTCATCACAATTTTCCGTGATTTGGTACATTCTAATTTCAGATTTAAGTTTGATTTCAACATCACTACATTGAATAGTCTTTAATTTATACTTGTAAAATTTTTCCACTAAAATTTTGTTTTCTAGTTATTATTTTTATTTGCGGAATATTTTTTCTCGATGCTTTTGTATATTGGTAACAATATATGTCACAGTTGAAACAAGTCGACATTTGCTAGTTTCCTGAAACAATAAAACGAGGTCGGAATAAGTACTAGGTTTTGAGAAGTAGTGACCGTAAATCTTAACATAATTCTTCATATGCACCAACAGGCGATTAATAATTAAACCGAGAGGAGTCTAGATAGGAAATTGTATACAGGTGTTTCAAAAATAATACACTAATTCATTCTTGTGCATAAATGTGATTTAAAAAAAAAACACCGAATATCTAAGTAAATACTGTTTTTGGTTTAGGGAATACTCTATGAAACTGAAAGGCGATTTATTGATGTATCGAAATTGATTATAGTATACAGGCTGTTCTATTTGAATTTCTCGAGAAAATTTGACTCCAGTGTTTTTAATCACCCTGTATATTGTTTTTGAGGAATTCTTTCTGTATTGATTGAAGTTGAAAGAAGAACACCTTTTCAGATTTTTGGCATGATAGTGTTGCATGCTGATGAAGATACAGACAGTCAAATGTGGTTCTGATGTTTTAGAAAAGTGGCCATAGCTTTTGAACGGCTCTGTATAGATCGCAACAGCTATACCCTTGATGCATCGGCAAAACAAGAGGAATTCAAAAATGAAACAATATACAGGGTAAACCATTTGAAAAAAAAGTGACGTTTGAGTTCTAACTTATGCAACATTCTATATATGCAAAAATAACTTACTTTGTAGCTAACGTCAGTACTTGCAACTTTAGTTCATTTTTTTTAATATTAAGTAAAAAATGTGTTCATAGAACAGAAAACTACCCAAGAGGGCATTCCTACTCGTGAAAATATAATTAATATTAATTTTATATTATAATAGTTATACGAAAATTCGCTAGCATAAATCCAAATAATATCTTTTATAATTAAGAAGGTCGCATAGAAATTGTAATTATTGACCTGGAATTGCTCATATTACATGTTTAGATAAATATTAAACACGTTGGAATTGCAGAGTACAGTATAAGGAATGCTGACTGATGAGGTTTGCAATTTGTGAATTATGTAGACCAAGCAAGGTTATAAGTAGTGGTGTTGGTATACATTAAGAGACTTTTGACTTTTGACTTTTGCTTTGAAAATGTAAATACTAATATCAAAGATTTTTGATTAGATTCTTAAAATGCAAAGACTCGAGACTTTTCAATTTAATTATGTACAGATTTGGTTTTAAATTTTATTCGGTTAAGTTAATCTAAAAAAGTTCTTCATTCTTTTTATTACTTGTTAAATTTTGTTACAAATTACATCGTTACCATGTCCATATTATCCTAATTATAATCAATTATCCCTAAATATCCTCCGCTCCTTGAACAAAAGGAGATGTTGAACTTGAACGCACTGTTGGACCAACCTGTATGTGGAATTATATTTGACCTTTACAGAGGTTCTGTATACAGTGTATGTTATTTCTTACCAATTATTATTACTAATTAATCAATTACAGTAAGACACTCGTGTAATACCGTTCAGTACGTAGTTAAGTTTATCATTTTTCTGTTTAGTTTTACATTCGTCCGTTATCATGTGTGACCGTCATAATGTATAGAATGTATATATTCACAACCTCCGCTCCTTAAACATGGTCCATGTTTGAAACATCTCCAACCGTTCTTAGGTGATCAAATAAAGTAAGATCAGCAGTGGCAGATATACAGGGTGAGTCAAGGATTGAATAGAGTTTGTCGTTTATGGTTGAACTTCTTAAACAAAATGTATACAGGGTTTTTAACGAAAGCCGTGCATTAGAAATTTTCTTGGTTAATTCTGAATTTTTTGAGTAGTTATAGTTTATAGTTGTAGTTTATTATGACAATAATTTATTATTATAATATATATATAATTATGTTTGATTTTTACATATTTTCAAGGTTATACCACTTCCGGTTGTACCGGAAGTTACCATTAGCTTTCTTATTTTAAATATAACACCTGGTATATTATTTCATTTTTCGATCCCTGAGAAAATTTCATGATGAGTTTAATCAGATTCCCCTGTACCTATTTTCAACTGTTTCTTAGATATCTTGATTCCTTTGAAAACGTTGAAAGATGCAGCCTTATTTTCAACACTGCGTCTTTTACCCATTTTCAACTGGTGGTAAGCGCTTCTGGCGTAGACGGATAATCATACATTTGAAAACTAGAGTGACAATTGATTTATCCCATACAGGTGTCTAAAGTTGATGACCAATTACATCATTTTCAAAGTTGAAAAAGTTCGTTATTTTAAATATGACACCCTGTGTATTATTTAACAGTCAGGTACAGAATTTGATTCTACATAGATTCGTTATAACCTTCGCTATACCTGTTTGCAACGATTATCTTGTTAATCCATATTTTGTTTTTAATGTGATTTTGAAAAAAGTTCGTTATTTCAAATGTTACACTCTGTATATTATTTGATGGTCGGATGCAGAATTTGATCTGCATCGATCCTCGAACATCAAGCTCAACTGCTGGTTTACAGCTGTAGTGAAATGTGCTGGAGCACCATCCAGCTGATACCAACTATTTGGTTTGTCACGTGGAGGTAGAGCATTTAGGAAATCACTAACAAACCCTCTTAGTCTCTCCAGATACCTAGCCCTATTCAAATTTTCATCGTACACTTGATATGCCACTCTATTGTTCATCATTAAACAAAAGTCTGAACGCAGAAAGTGCGTTAAGGTAGTGAATTTTAATAAAAATATTTCAAATAGCAAATATGTGTTTTTTTAAAGAAAGCAGGCATCAAATTTGGTTACCACTATGACCTATATAGTAGAAACAATGTACCATATATTCCCAAAATAGCTTTATTGTTTGAAAATGTACAAAAATGTTCGAGAATAAACTTAAAATGTTCCCGAAAAAGACTAGTTTCCCAGCCAAAGAACCTTATAGCAAATTGAGCTATTCAAATTTGAAGCATTTAATAAAAATTAGCTAGCATAACGTACTTGCTGCGTCCCGAATTTCTTTTCTTACAAATATGCATTATAATTACGTGGTCGAAATTCGATACGTTAAAGGTCAGCTCAGAACTGGCACGGACCGGGGGAATCCTATTATCTAATTAAAACAAAACGTTGTTTAATCTATTTGGACTGAGCAGAGTTTAATAAAAAAAATTCTACCATAACGCACTTGCTGCGTCCCGAATGTATTTTCTTACAAAAATGCATTATAATTACGTGGGCGAAATTAGATTTATTAAAGGTCAGCTCAGAACTGGCACAGACCTGGGAATCCGACTATGTAATTAAAACAAAGCATTATTTAACCTATTTGAACTGACCACATTTTCCTGCCTAACGAACTTATCCAAGCCACTTGCAAAAGGAAGGCATTTACCAAATTTGATCGTGATCGGCGTATTATTTTTTGAGTTATCGGTGTGACACGCACACCCATACACACACACACACACACACACATATATATATATATATATATATATATATATATATATATATATATATATATATATATATATATATATATATATATATATATATAAACATATAAAGTCTGAAACCGACCTCGGATTTGGGTTCCAGGAGTCCTAAATAGCGCTCATTTGTAGACATATTTTCAAAATTCAAAAGTCGCGATCTCCTCATTAGTAATTTTTTTTAAAGAAAATTCACTAAAAAACATTAAAACTAAAGTGGTCCTGGTGATTATGTTCCATTATGACATGTGGATAATCTTGTGCCCAGTAGTGATTATTTCGGCGACTTATAGTTCCGTATCTGCTGAATTTTGATTCATCAGTCCACATCCTCTTATGAAGAAATCTTGGATCTTCGGTAATTTTTACGCACATGAAGTCGCAAAAGTCGACTGGTCTTGCGTCGTCACCAAGAAATCGGTACACAGTTAACTCAGAAAAATGATGCATTTTATGTTATCCTAATATTCTGTGGATTGATGCTCTTGAAATACTTAACTCTAACGCTGCTGCTGGAGTTAAACTCCGTGGATAAGTTTGAAAATGAGCCAACACATTCACCTCGTTATCTTCATTATCTTTTGCGGGCTTTAGGTGTCTTCGAGTTGCCCGTACATTCCCAGCTGCCGTAAACCGAGCTTAGATTCATGAGAATTTTCCGGGGGTTATTGTTGGTAGGTCCGGATATCGTTCGTCAAATAATCTGCATGCTCGTCTGACAATTCGTCCACATTCATCATGCGTATAAAACAAATTTAACAAATAATTATTCTTCAATATTTTCCATTGTAAACTGTACTTGAGAAAATTAACAAGATCACTAGAACTGTAAGGAGATACATCACATATCTGTGAGCTAATACTGTTTGTATGTGTGTTTTTTGTTTCTTTAACGTCGGTCTATTTCCACGATTATGGCCACCCGCCGACCTCAGGGAGCAGCTTCACCCCCCTATCCTGGAAATTTTGCCGAACCCCTGCCTTTCTGTAAGGGGGGTAGGAATTTTAACGTGCCCAAGATCGGATGGACACGGGACCGATGGCTTTACGCCTCCTCCGACGGGCGGAACGTGCAGACATTCAACTTGCTCAAATAAAATGCCACAATCTCGGTTGATGTTAATTGTATAGTATGTACTGAAAAAGTAAAAGGGAAACTCTGTGAATCTAACCCCGTACCTTTCGGTTAAGAGGTATACGTCCTTATCACTAAACCACCGAGACTCTACAAATTTTGTTTGAAGGCCTCAATTTATAAAAGTGTTAGCAACATTTTCTCTTTTCTATTGTGGAATTTCAGCGTATGCGCAATTTTTGTCCACAGTTTTCCAGATAACTCAAGAATTTTTCTATTATTTTTAATAACACGACTAGAATACGATGATTTAGCACTTTTTATAAGTATTGTTAAAAACATTTGTACGTCTTGTATCAATTTAAGGCATCCATGTCAAGTGAGTGTTTCCTTGTTATTATCTATAGTTGTTCTTACTCTGTATTAGTTTCCGTGAAGCCTCCAAGGGTTGTTTAATTTATTTCTTGGCTAAGTGGTTTGGCTATGTGTGTCTGTAAACATGGTTTGGCTGCCTCATCAGAATAATACTGTTGATACACTGATGGCCAATTTCCCTAGACAAAACGGCGCGTAGCTTATTAGAATCTACCATCCTCAAACTATTTGTCTGATGCCCCTGTAAGTTGCTTGTCATTCTGATGTTTCGAAACCTCAAGAAGCACAGTATATGGTAACGGCGGTAACTAAACTTTTAAAAATAATCGGATACATATCACACTTATACAGGGTATCCAGTTAGACGTTTCATTGCTGCTATCCAGTATGCCAATATTGATGTCCCCCGCAAACAAACTAATACATAGATTTAAACATTCACTATAGAGTGATTCTCTCGATCAAATGGAAAATATCGTGAAATACCACATTCATATACGCAGACAGGAGCATTTCCAGCACACTGAAGTGTGTAAATTAAGGACGGATGGGAAATTATCGGGAAATTACCTGATACCGCGACCGATTGAACATATATGCATATTTTGCATATTTTGATAATTAGTGTTTATTAGAATTCCAATATAAGTGTTGTAAAGGGTGCGCGGTGAAAGTTAGATTAGTTGGTCCCAAACATTAAAACGTCGAGAGGCGCTAATTTTAAGAAAAAGTTACTGTCAGTGGAAATAGAGGTTTAATTTCCCTATACTGTTTGCCTTATCGTGTGCCAATTTAAGCCTAAAAACCCGAGTGTATTTATTTGATGTTTGTCCGATATCTCGTGACAGATTTCAATTGGCGCTAAATCCGGTCAATAGTGAGGCCATAATCTCCTCCCAAATCCTAACCTATTTGCACTTATCTCTCAGATTTATTATTTTGTAAGATAAAGAACACACTGTTTGGTTTGAAGATGAAAAGACAACTAACTACTTACTCAGCTTTAGTCTTGTTCTGCCCAAAGTCCTAGATTCATGAGATCTTCGAGTCAAAACACCGGCACTACGTTAGTTAGTTAGTTTGAAGAGATCGAGAAAAAAGATAAAAAGAATTTCAAGCTATAGCACCACCAGAATTGAGAAAGGTTAAATGAGGAATTGATTATTCAATCAAAACAGATATTAAAAACAAAAATATTTAAATTTATTGATATAAAGTAATAATTTTGAGTTATCTAAATCAAGACTTCTTGTAAACTAAATATATGTTGTACATTACAAAGAATCAAAATAATAATCAAATGTTATGTTAAAGGTTTTTTATCAATTCTACCAATGCTCACAATTTTAATTTGTTAAGTAAATTTCTAATTCATTGTTCTGTGTTGTTTTCTTAAAAGTCTGTGAGAGAAGCTCAGATATCGTAAAATTTAGTAATGGTTAACCATAATTTAGATAAAAGGTCATAAGCTACTTTTTTAGTACTCTAAAACATACTTCTAGGTTTGAACGGTTCGTGAGCAAAATGTTAAATAATTAAATATCACACTAATATTCCTAATTTACATATTTGACAACATACCAAAAGGAAATATAAAATGCATTTATATATATGTATATATATATATATATATATATATATATATATATATATATATATATATATATATATATATATATATATATATATATATATATATATATATATATATATATATATGGATCAATCGCATCGACTAATATTTTAATTTTGACTGACTTAAAATTTATGTTGTAATAATTTAATGAGAAATTTAGTGAGAAATTTAAATGATGTAGGAAATTTTATGTCTGTCTAAAGTCTTAAATATCACTCAAAAAGTTGAAAAGGACTCCCATGTAGTGTGCTCGCACTTCCAAAGGTTCACCAGCTAGTCTAGGCCGTGACCTGAGGCACTACAGGTGTTAGTTTTCTTGCTGACAGAATGTAGAAACTGCACAAGGCAACATAGGTATTTAGCGCTTACCATAGGCGCTTAATTTCCCCAATAGATGAGTCAGTAACTGGTAGAAAACGCTTGCAGTGGTGTAGATAGGAAGACCTGTGTACGTGCAATGTACAATAAAGAGGCTAGGTAGACACTGGGTTGAAACTTGATGTTGAAAATAATTTGAGACTAGATGTAGATTTGAATCGGAATAGCAAAACTGTATTTTAACGGCCAATACGGACACAAAGTTATGTTTGAACATACACGGAAAAATCGGACATAAAGGCAAACTTAAATCAGAGACTAAAATTGAGAACTTGAACTTGAAAACTCGAAACCGTTTACTTGAAAGTGTTTACTTGAAAGTGCCGTCAACAATTTGCCACTGCACTACAAGATTTATCAAAGACTCAGTGTTTAATACATTTTTCTTTTAAGCGGGATGCTACAATACACTAAACCAAACTCAAGTTATTTGCAGCACTTGTACGATAATTACACTAGGCGTTTACTTTCCTTGCCCGACAGAAAACTCTCCTAAACTGAACTCGAGGGGTAGCGCAGTTCTTGCTTCAGTCGTGTTTGTCGGCGGACCGAGAGCGATCTAGGCATTGCAGGCGCTTAAGTAGGCCGCCCGGTTTCTGCTGGCACCGTCAACGCTGCCTCGATGATGTTCTCTGTCCTTTAGTTACCCATCTACCTCCATGTGTATGAGAGGGACGCAGAGATGCATGTGTTTCGCGCCAGTTTCCGCAGACACCCAGTCGGAGATTTGCAGTCTCAACGGTTACTTGCGACCAGTATCTATCAAATATACTTTATTGCTTAACGATAGCGCTTGCTTTGTCGGCCTTTCTTTCAGTTGTCATCTTGGTTCTAGATTTACAATTTATAAACATCATAATAGGAAATTGTAATAAATAACGATCTTTTTCCTTAAGGTAAATATTCCGTTTGTTGATATTTTAATTTAATGTATATAAAGGGAATGCAGTAAGAGCATTACGATGTTAATTGTTAATAGCAAATTTTCAATAAATCTTTTCAAAACCAAAACTTGAATTGCTGCCCAAAAATAAAGTCACCTTTTCTGATTTGGGCTTCCTTTGAGGTGAATAAAACATAACTGTTACAATCGATAAATAAATTGTTACACAGTATGTGCGCTATAGCAAATTTTTATAAATTTGTTATACTTTTTGAAATTATCTTTCTCTATTGTGAACAATAAAATATTTGTCATTTATATTTTCCTAAACCAAAGTACGGCATACAAATTTTTAATAATTCCAAACTGAGTAGACTATCATAAATTTAAAAAGCTATTTATAAATTCTCACAACATATTCAGTAAGCGTTTTCAACATATTTTCCATCCCAAATAATTTAAATGCATAGATATTTTACTCTTTAATAATAAATGCGGTATTTCAAAAGTCTAGAAACAGACTCGTAGTCTACCAGGGAAAATCTGTCAAATTCTGAAACCGATAAGAATATAAAGATAAGAATTAAAAGTCGCTAAAATTACCCAGCATCAGATAAAGCAAAAGGAAACCCCAGTAAATAATTACAAATATATCCAACCATAATAGAAAACAACAGAACTTCACAACTTTCAGAAACTCTCAGATGAAGAGAATGTATACGCCAGCTGTACGATTCTGTAGACAACGTGGCTTTAAAAAAGCCGCATGTGACACCAATTAATAGCCATCCATCCTCAATACCACGCTAGAGAACGCTAGCCGACGTAATAACAAAATTGATTACATAAAAGAGTTCATTAAATAGGTTTCCATATTAACTACACACTAATAATACAAATATTTACATAAATGACCTTCAATAAGTGAATCTTGGAACCTCTGATAAGCAGCGATAAGCACAATTTGGAAAACATATACCTGACAATCGTTTAGCTAACAACGTTAACGTCTTGAGAGAGATGAATGAACTGAATCAGTTTATTCGTCACTCTGAAGATGCTAACGTCGTTAGCGAAACGATCGTTAGGCCTGAAAACTTTATTGTGTGATTTAGGTTCTCAAAATTGTACTTATAAATGACCTTATCTAAAGGAAACATCGCAAAGATGCACTTAAATAACAAGATGACACATATTTAATGTGCATTCGGTATACACAGCCTTGATTACAATTTAGTCCATCAAATCGTAATAGACAAACTTAAATGAAACTAGAACATTGTGGCTTAAATGTATTCAGCTAAGTCGGATAAGTCTACCATTACAACCATAACTTAAAAATTTGATTAGAGACAATAAAATGCCATGGCAACCTGATTTGTGTCTAAAGAAGTTGGTTTAAGTCAGATGAGTCATGTGTGATACAGCGTTGAAGGAGTCGACTTTTAAATTTCAAAAAATTTCTTCAAATGAGCGCGAACTAGGCTTCCAGGAACACATATCCGGGGTTAGTTTTAATTTATTTATATATATATATATATATATATATATATATATATATATATATATATATATATATATATATATATATATATATATATATATATATATATATATATTTTTTGGCATGTGTCTTCCTTTTGTAAGTGGCTTGGATAAGTTTGTTAGCCAGAAAAATCGAACCAGGTTTTCCGGGAAAATTTTAGGTTTCCTTTCGGAAAAAATGTTATCTCAAAAACTAGAAAAGACATGGTGGCCAAATTTTTTACGTAAGTTTTATTATATTTAAAAGAAACTATGTACCAAAATTTATATTTCTGTATTACAAGGAAAAAAAGTTAAAAAAATATTTGGTGCCAGATCATTTCTATGAAAATTCACTACCATAACGCACTGCGTTCAGACTTTTTTGTTTTCAGGCGAATAGCGAAAGAACTAGACTTTTTTAACTATGACATTCTTAGGACACTTTTTTGGGGGAAATCTAAATCTGTCATCATATTTTCCAAGGCGTTCTTGATGTAAGAAATACAATACTTAACTTTGATTTTCTTATAGGCGCCATATTAAATTTTTGCAGTTTTAAAATGTATTTTTTTATGACTATGATGATCTATTACATGACATCTTACCTGCTATCAAAATTTGGTAGTTAATCGTTTTTGCGAAGAGTGCTTTGGAAGTGTCGCCAATAAATTTGTTTCACGATCGAAATATCGACAGTTTAGTCAAACTTTGATGTTTATAGTATTTCTGTACATTGTCCGTGTGGCATTTACTAAAAAATCATGAGATTCACAAATGAAGAAAAACGAAACATGGTAAATATATAAACATGTATTACCAAAATAGTAGAAACTCTATATTTACTAGTGATTACTATTGAAATGAATATATTTATATTTCAACAACACTCCACGAGGGCTTGCAGCCTAAATACTATCGTACCGTGGGTGTCGACAAGGAGGAAAGAGGCAACTTGTTAATTCTGGACTTGAAGGTTTGGAAGTTAGGAGGAGAAGGAAAACCATGTGACGCCAAGGAATTCCACAACTTGGAAGTCCTCGGGACAAAAGAGCGGGCGTAACAAGATGTTCTATGTCTGGTGACCTGGACAGTAAAAGGGTGCATTCGCTGTGTTCCACTAGTATATCTGTTGGGGGCAGCAGGTGGAGGAACTATGGAAGAAACCTCCTCCGAGCAGTGCCCATGCAGATATCTATAAAAGAGAGAGTGGTTACCAAGCTGTTTTTTTTTAAACGAAAAATTGACTAATTAGTGCATTTCTTATCACAATGAATGAAATACGTTCTTGCAACTCCAACTGTGAATAATTTTTAAATGAGTTAACAAAACTTCCAAAAAAATTTGTGTGCTGAATTCAGAAAAGAAAGAGCTTTCAAATGATGTAACACTCGACTCATGTTCCCTATTTAAAATATAAGGGTTGTTATCACCACTTTGAAGGGGTTGATGAGACAAAGTTGAGTTTTATCTGAAAACATGTCCCTCTCAATGTTAATTGACGTGTTTCAGCGTTTCTTAAAAAAATTCTCTGGACGCAAATCGGTCTGTTTCGCTTTCAATGCGCCACCCTATATATTAACATTCACTCCTCAAGAGGTATGGTATAAGGCAAGATATATTAAGATATTACTACTATTAATATATTACACACTTTAAAACCTTGTAACGTCGTAAATGTTAACCCACAAATTCCAGCAAAACTATGAGCGGTATAAGAGCAACCGTTTACATAGCTGAACTTTGTGGCGTATAAAGTGTATATATTTGGAAACAAATCTTTGAGAGCCCACACAGTAAATGCATGGTGGTTTTAGGCCCTTATTTGATTTTCACATGCGACAACGCTTCCGGATGAAAGCGCGAGCTTTGGAAAATTCCGACAAGATTTATGATTATTTCGCCTATTAAGTTTTCCGCGCCAAGAAACGCTGCATATTCATTTACCATTATAAACGTTTTCAAGTCACCAATTTTACGTAAACAGGTTTCCAAACGTAGAAATTGCTACCAGTTAGCGTTTAGAGAATTCTCTTAAAAATAGATAAACAATTAACGATTGCAAGCAAGTATTAGTACTAGTATATTTGTCATTAATTATGCACCGAGTCAACTACGTCCACATTGTCACAACGTGTGGAAGTATGGCATTAGCGATAAAAAAATTAAATTTTTTTTTCGCATTAACGTCGTAAAAAGGGCCAAAACCTATAGAAAACATCATTTAGGAACGAAACATTTCTTTGCCTGACGGTCTGTTGGCCTGTCGGTCCGTCCGTACGTCGGTCTGTCGGTTTGTCGGTCTGTCGGTCAGTGTGTTTGTCTGTCTGTAGCCACGATAACTTTAGAAGGAATTGAGACATCGTCATCAAATTTGGTACACAGTCAGCACCAGAGAAACTAATGGTTCGAATAGTTTTCGGGTAAAATCGCTCCAGAGGGTAGGGGATGAATAGGGGTGATTTGGTAAAAATTGAGATTTTGTCTTTAAAACTCGAGTAATAGAACGTTTTAGGCTTTATTTATTAGAAAACTTTTGATTTCATCAAACCTCTAGTATTGTGTGCTGAAATTAAATTAGGGGTTGAATTTGTGGGGGTGGAATATCGGTGACAGAAATTTCAAATTTTTATTCTTTTGCTAAAACGGGGTAAAAAGCCTGAAAACATACAGAAAACTTGATTTTGGGACAATTTTTTTAATCTGTCGGTTGGTCGGTCGATTGGTCTGTCGGCCTATATGTCTGTCTGTTAGTAGGCGCAATAAGTTTCGAAATTTCAGATATCATCTTCAAATTTGGTATCCAGTTAGCACCCGACAAAGAAACGGTTCAGATTGTTTTTTGTTGAAATCTCTCCAGGAGATAGGGGATGAATCGGGGGTGTTATTTGGTAAAAATTGATATTTTGTTGTTAAAACTCGAATAATATAACGTTCCAAAAGTTTATGGGCACAAAAATACAAATAGTGTCATTCTAGTCAAGTCATGGGCATTGAATAAATTATCACAGCTATGTGGCTCGCATGCAAGATGACAGGTGGACAAAACGATTACTTGAATGGAGACCCAGATCCGATAAAAGAAGGAGAGGAAGACCACCAACTTGCTGGACAGACGACATTATAAAAAACTGGATTCGTAGCGCTCAAGACAGAAAAGAATGGACTCAACTAGGGGAGGCCTATGTCCAGAAGTGGACGCAGAGGGCTGATTGATGATGATGTGGAAGTAATGATTCAATTTGCCGCACTATTTTACTTCCACATCATTAATACATGTGAAATTATGGAATCGGCTACAAAAATTTCAAATATTTTTTTAGCTTAAATGTCCCAAAAAGTGTAAAAACACATAGAAGACTTGATTTGGGAACGAAATATTTGCTTCATTTCATTTAGGGCGGCTCTGCACACGGGAAAAGGGATACGAGAGAGGATTCATCCTTGCAGGATTCCTTGGTTAGTACTTATACTGCTCATAATCTTTCCATTAAATCTGATTAGGATAATTCGGTCTTGGTAGAGTTTTATCACTTTGGTTGAGAAATTTTCTGGAATACCCATTACTGATATTTTCTTGTAAAGAATTTTAGGTTGACTTGGTCGTAGGCGCTTTCCAAATCTGTGAGAATTGCAATTGTTGTTTTTCCATATGAAAAAGAAATATATGTACCTGTTTCAAGATGTGCTATATTTTCTACTGTGGATCACTTATTTCGGAAAACAAACTGGAAATTTGATAGTTTGTGGTTGTTTCTATCGATAATGCCAAACGATTTTTAATCATGCGTTCTAATGTCTTAAATATGCATGAAGCCAGCATAATTATTCTGTGGGATTTTGGAAGTTGAGCATCTTGGTTAGGTTTCAGGAAGATTGTTCTTGTTTGCGTCTTAATACTTACTTACTTAACTAATAATCTATTAGTTAACTCAACCTGGAAGACCCTTATATATAGACATATAGAAACTGAAACTTACCCCAGATATGGGGTTAGGATTAGCGACTTCTTTTTACGAAAATTAGCCTAACATTATAGATATTTGATCACAAATTCTATAAGGAAAATGACT
>OZ023262.1:240177050-240224550 GCA_964006375.1 Tillus elongatus
GTGTGTGTGTGTGTGTGTGTGTGTGTGTGTGTGTGTGTGTGTGTGTGTGTGTGTGTGTGTGTGTGTGTGTGTGTGTGTGTGTGTGTGTGTGTGTGTGTGTGTGTGTGTGTGTGTGTGTGTGTGTGTGTGTGTGTGTGTGTGTGTGTGTGTGTGTGTGTGTGTGTGTGTGTGTGTGTGTGTGTGTGTGTGTGTGTGTGTGTGTGTGTGTGTGTGTGTGTGTGTGTGTGTGTGAATTTATGGAAACTCGACGTTTCGGCTCCTGTTTTGGAGCCATTTTCAAGAGGTAAAGGAAATATGTAAGGACACTCTAAGGCCTCAATCTGCCTACTCCTTAGAGTGGTGGACACAGGTGGGTAAAGGAAATATGTAAGGACACTCTAAGACCTCAATCTGCCTACTCCTTAGAGTTGTGGATCAAGGTGGGTAAAGAAAATATGTAAGGACACTCTAAGGCCTCAATCTGCCTACTCCTTAGAGTGGTGGACAAAGGTGGGTTGGGTTGTTGTAGCTCGATTACGGGGCCTCAATCTGCCAACTCCCCAAATCTCGCTGGAGATCGTCTGTGAGGTCTCAATGTGTTCAACCCTAGGCCACAGAGAGATCTGGCAGTTCGTTGCAAATCTCGCCGGAGATCGTCTGTGAGGTCTCAGTGTGTTCAACCCTAGGCCTCAGAGAGATCTGGCAGTTCGTTGCAAGTCTTGTCTTATATATGAAAATATGTCGTTCCGTCTACCTGCTTCGTTATCAGTGAAAGTAGTGCGGTCACCGTCAATTAAGTGGGGGGCTTTGGTCACGGTACTTAGAGGATGATGAAGATTAAGAGGGTCAGGGGCATTTGTTGAGGCAGATAATGGGGAAATAAAATTGTCTGTGGAATTTATTTTCTTTTTGTGTGTTTGTAAAGAAGATATAATAGGTTTCCAAGTAGTCGGAAGGTGAAGACCATCATCTCTCTTTAAACAATCGGGACATTTTTCAATCTCGATTGCTTTGCGGATAATTCTCGTTTTAAAGTTGTAAACCGGTGCTATTGTTTTGGCATTATCGAAGTCTATTTTGTGCCCTGTATGAATATGATGCATGGCCAGCGCCAATGAGGGGTCGGATTTTCTAACTGCGGGGGTGTGTTCATATATTCTATTGTGGATGTGTCTATTTGTTTGTCCTACATAAGTTCGGGAACATTCGGAACAAGGAATTTTGTAAACTCCGTGGGATTCGTTTGGAATCGTATCCTTGGGAGTTTTTATCAGATTTGACAGTTTTTTCTCTGTTGTGAATACGGTTTTGATACTATGGGTTCTAAAAATTCTGCTAATTTTGTCGGTGACACCTTTAATGTATGGTAAAAACGGTGTGTGTTGTTGTGTGCACTCTGTTTGTTCTTGTTGTGGCGTAGTGGTTTGTTGTTGTGAGTTTCTAATGTTTCGTAGTATGTGATTGTTCTCGCATCCGTTTTCTAGCAATGTCTGTCTTAAAAAGTTTAATTCTGTCTGTTTGTTGTTGTTGTCCGTTAGTCTAAGCGATCGTGTTACTAGTGTTCGAACCACGGAATTTAGTTACGATGGGTGATGGTGAGATTGGGCGTTAAGATAACCATTAGTGTGTGTTGGTTTTCAGTAAACAGTGTAAGAAAATCCTCTGACTGGGTTTTTAGTGATGCGTACATCTAGGAAAGGCAAAAAAAAATTATTTTCTATTTCCATGGTGAACTGGATTTCGGGGTTGATGTTATTTAGATAAGAAAGGAATTCGTCTAGAGATTCTTTGCCGTGTGGCCTGACAGCGAAAAGGTCGTCAACGTATCTTAACCAACAGGTTGGTTTAAGTTGGGATCAATTGAGGGCTTGTGTCTCAAAGTTTTCCATGCAAATGTTTGCCAATGCAGGAGAGAGAGGTGAACCCATTGGAGCACCTCGAACTTGTTTGTAAAATTTGTTTTGAAAAAGGAAATGAGTGTTAGATGTGCAGTGTGCTACAAGAGCTAAGGTATCGTGGGAAATTTTGTGTTTATTTTTTAGAATGTCAGATGTTTCAGATAGAGGTATATTGGTGAATACAGGAGTCGAAACGTCGAGTTTTCATAAATTCTGGACGCGGTTCAACCCGAGAACCAAGTATGTCTCACATACGGAAATCTTTCTGAACATATCTATATATATATATATATATATATATATATATATATATATATATATATATATATATATATATATATATATATATATATATATATATATATATATATATAAATCAATAAAAATTGAAACTGGCACCGAATATGTGTTTTGAGAAAACTGCTGAAGAAAGAATGTCATCATTGTGACAACAGGGAGACATCGCCTTTATCTTAAAATTAGGGTGATAACAATGGTGATATTACCAATAAGCTATAATTAATAATCAGCTTCAAAAACACATTCTTTTGAGTGTTACATTACATTTATATTACACGACACTTCGAGTATTTACATTTTAGTGAATTTTCACCGATAACTCAAAAAATAACGGGCCGATTTTGATAAAATTTGGCATGTACCTTTCTTTTGTAAATGGCTTGGATAGGTTCGTTAGTCAGGAAAATCGGACGAGGTTTTCCGGAAAAATTTTGAGTTTTCATTCGAAAAAAATTCTTATCTCAAAAAATAATGGGCCTATTTTAATAAAATTTGGCATGTACCTTCCTTTTGTAAATGGCTTTGACAAGTGTGTTTCTATTTAAAAAAAAATTTTATCTCAAAGAATAATGGGCCGATTTCGATAAAATTTGGCACGTACCTTACCTTTGTAAGTGGCTTTGATAAGTTCGTTAATCCAAAAAATCGGACGAGGTTTTCCGAAAAAATTTTGAGTTTTCATTTGAAAAAAATTGTATCTTAAAAAATAAAAAATCTGTGATAATCAAATTTGGTAGGTAGGTTTACGATATAAAAAGTAAACTATACACCAAAATTTAGATTTCTATGTTACAAGAAAAAAAAGTAATAATAAAATATTTCCTGCCAGATCATTTCTATGAAAATTCACTACCATAACGCACTTGCTGCGTCCAGGCTTTTTTGCATGAGCCAGCAAGATAAAATGGAATTGTTTTATTCATTTATTGAAGTGGACGCTCAACAGTATCTATTACGTGACGATGCATGGAAATGTCACTGCAATACGACCCACTTCCGATAACACTTCATTTACAGAAACAAATGGGAACCTATTTGTCATTCATTTGTGTATTCTGGACGCCCGTGAAATCAAAATTTTGACAATTAAAATTAAATCGCAAGTTAAATAATCTTACTGTATCCCTTAAACACCTTTTGGTTATACATAGTTTGATAATAAAGTCAATAAGTCTAACTTTTGGCTTTTAGCGAAGTTTTTTTAGGAAAAGTGGCATGTGAGGAGATGACGACTTACAAAAATACATACATTACATTTATCTATTTGTTTTATTAATGTTAGATGTACATATGTCCTTCTTTGCTTACAATTACTGGGTATGTTGATTATTAGTAACGACCAAACCTTGCAGTTTTCGCGAACCTGAGCTACTTTTTTGTGAAACGAAAGATGCCGCAAACAAAATTGTCATAACCCACTTAGTTTCCGAGCTACAGTGCGATATTGAATATATTGCCTTTTCAGATGCTTCTTGTATTTCAGTTGTCTGAAAACTTGTCAAAAAGGTAAAAAAGTTCGGGACGCAGCAAGTGCGTTATAGTAGTGAATTTTCACAAGAATTGTACACTTTTGGTAAGATGTACTATTAAAACTAATTCTTTAAGTTAAAATGGACCTTCGATATCGGTTTTAGAGTCCCAGTTAGCGATTATTTGAAAAAAAAATTATCTGGAGCCAAAAAACTAAAAATTAGTCTTAGGTATGTAAGTACTGCAAGTGTCTTTAAATAAAAAAATGTTTAATTAAAGTTACAAAAGTTTTTCGGAAAAAAATATTTATTTACAAAGGGAATGTACGTCTCAAATTATAAATATGGCATGTATTTTTCTTATTGATTTTTTGGATGCTTTTGTTTTAGTCAACTCATCCAGTTTTTGCAAACAATGAACAACAAAAATGGTTTTTCGAAAAAATTTGTAGTTATCCGCGAAGCTCATTATGTTATTTTTCTTTAATTAGTACCCACGTGCGTTTACATAGGTGTTACTATGGTTCAAGATTGAAGATTCTGGCTTAAGGGGAAATTTATTGAGCTATCGGATTTGAAATATTTTTACGAAAATTTTCTACCAAAACTTTTATGTTTATACATTTAAAGAAAAATAAATTGAGTTCTCTTCAAAACGTCAAAGTCGTGATTTAAAACGCCAAAATTGGCAACATTTGGGCAAAGAACCTGAAACTAATACGAGCTATGGAAAGAAAATATCTCAAGAAGAATGTTTTACTAAGCCTGAAGTCTTAGCTTCAACCGTCACTGTCCTTCATTTTACTAACATGTTTCCAGAAAATTCATTTCAAATATACCCTTTCTCTGATGTTTTGGCAGCACCTATATAGTTTATCGTTTAATGGTATATAATTTTTATCAAATTAAAAAAAAACAATAAAACTCAATATATCCGTTATTATACAAGATATGAAAAAAAAATTGTATACATTAATTATAGGATGTCTTGAGATACATCTTAAAAAAGTATTTCTACAATCACAGGCTGGTCCATTAGTCGTTGGTGATACAAATTCTCTTTTTTTCTTAATCGAATATGCCTTATGTTATTGCATTTTTGCATTTTCCATCGAAATATAATTCATGTTTGTAAGAAAAGAAATTTGGGACGCAGCAAGTGCGTTGTGGTAGAGAATTTTCTTTAAATGCTTTAAATTTGAATAGCTTCATTTGCTATTAACCTATAAGGTTGACCAAGAGACCACTTTAAGTTTACTTTCGGAAATTTTTGTACATTTTCAAAGTTATTTTGGTTAACATGGCACCTTCTTTTTACTATATTGGTTATACTGGTAACCAAATTTGAAGCCTGCTTTCTTAAAAAAAAACACACATATTTGCTATTAAAAACATTTTTATGAAAATTCATTACCATAACGCACTTGTTGCGTCCAGACTTTTGTTGTTTATTGTTTGCAAAAACTAAATGGGTTGACTAAAACAAAACTTTCTTCCACGAAGATTTGCTAAAAATTATAGACAATTGAACCATAAAATCTATAACTCAAACTACTACTAAAGCATCAGATAAAGTGTTTATTTGAAATTAATTTTCTCGCAACATTTTAGTAAAGTAAAGGATAATGACGGTTGAAGCTGAAACTTAAGGACCTGTAAAACACACCTCTTACAACATTTTGTCCACATAACCCATATTTGCTTTAAGTTATGTGCCTAAAACTTGCCAATTTTCACTTTCAAAACGCGACATTGACGTTTTAAGCGGAAAAGTTATCAAATTTTGAATGTAACTTTTCTGGCTTTCTTAATCTTTTTGCGCCAAAAAACTTAGTCTTTGTTTGTAGAATACAATAGATTTTGTTGTCCACACAAAAAAATTGCTTTTGTGCGTTTATCTGGCCATCAGTGGCACCCAAAATTTTCTTTGAATACCTATAACTTTGTCTTTCAACCTAAAGATGTAAATTTGGGTACTTAGTTTACTTTTTGTGACATAAACCAGCCCATTAAATTCGGTTGCCCTAACTTTCTTATTTTCGGAAATATAAAAGTTTTCCGCAGGGAAACAAAAAAAATTTCCAAGCCAAGGTACCCACCAAACTTTGTCTATGTTTTGAGTCATCGGACAAGTTTTTTCGGAAACATTTTAGGCTGATTTTCGGAATGAATATATATATATATATATATATATATATATATATATATATATATATATATATATATATATATATATATATATATATATATATATATATATATATATATATATATATATACAAATTATATCTTTCTGGCCAACAAACCTCTTCAAGCTATTTACCACCAGAAAGCTTTTCGCCGTAACTCCCAAAAGAAATGTTTACGTGAAAATTTTCGAAACAATTTGTTTACGGAAATGCGAAAACATTTTTTTACAATAATTTACCAAACATGTGTCTTTATGCCTTTCACTTGCGCAATACAAAATACAGGCTGTTCTATTTGAAACAATTGATTTAATGCAGTTTGATTTTTTAAAATTCAGTCACTATTTGAGAGCGCCCTGTTTACGGTATTTCGTTTTTTCGACAAATAGTATAAAGGAAGAATGCGTTACTTTTATGGGACTCTGCTATCTGTTGGTAAAAACCGCCGTGTCATAATTTTTGATATGTGCCAAAAATGTGTTGCAAAACAGAGTAACTCGAAAACTATGAACGCTATCAAATTTTTCTTCTTACAAACGTGCATCATAATTCACAGAGATATACAAAAATGCAATAATGTAACCCTGTAATTGCAAAATAATTTTATAAGGTGCAGACACCATAAAATTAACATATACATTTTTCTCTCCTACCTTGTATAACAACGGACATAGTGAGCTTTACCGTAGAAATGCGGTACACTGTTGATATGTAAAAAGATAAGAACTAAAACAAAAAATGTGGGTATGCGCCTAGAAGCATCGATTTGAAGAAATCTTTTCAAAATTCAAAAGTCGCTGCCTTCTTAGCAAATTTTTTCGACGAAAATTCGTGAAAAATTATAGACTATCAAACTGCAAACTCTATAACTAAAACTATTGCGAAAATGCTAAAGCATAAGAGAAAGGGTCTATTTGAAATGCATTTTCTGGAAACATTTGAGTAAAATGAAGGACAATATCGGTTGAAGCTGATACTTAAGCCTTTGTAAAACACTCTTCTTGTGATATTTTCTCTACATAACATGTATTCGTTTCTGGTTCTTGGCCTAAAAGTTGCCAATTTGGACATTCAAATCGCGACTTTGACGTTCTAAGACGAAAACCACAAAGCGTTTTCTTTAAATGCTCAAAACTTTTTTGTTTTAACTCACAGTTAATGTGTAATATGTTGTTGAATTCTTGTACATTAGAGGAAAATAAATAAACCTATATAAGTGTAGAACGCAATATCCAGGGATATTTCTTTCATCACACTAAATAAGGGTAAATCGTGGTGAACTCCCCTGAGGTTTTGTAAGCGGCTAAACCTTGTTTCAATTATGTTCTGCTTCGAACACAACTTCTGTAATAATAAGAATGGATTACAGATTTAGATTGATATGTCAACTGGACAGAGGTCGAGAGCTTTCCGCTGGTTAGAAAGATCACTGTACGCAGGTTTACATGATTAAAAGTAAACTGTGTACCAAAATTTATATAAAGTAAAAAAAAAGTTCGGCAGTAAAAAAATTGGGTGTCACAGTGCTCATAAAAACAGACAAAGCCACGTGGATAATGAAATCTATTGTATATAACAGACAGAGTACCTTTTTTTGCCGCGAAAGATTAAATAAATACCAGACAAATTTTTTGAACATTTTAGAGTTTTATTTTCTAAAACGTCAAAGGGGTGATTTGAGACGTCAAAATTGGCAATTTCTAGGCACAGAACCTGAAACGAATACGGGTTATGTAGAGAAAATGTGGCTAAAAGTTTATTTTACAAAACCATAAGTTTCATCTTCAACCGTGATTGTCCTTCATTTTACTGAAATATTTGCGGAAAACTTATTCCACATAAACCCCTTCTTTGACGCTTTGGCAGTAGTTCCAGTTATAAAGTTTATGTTTTAATAGGTATAGGTTTAACAGTAATTTGTCTTTGAGGAGTTCGCGCTTTTAAATTTTGAAAACATTCCTTCAAAAGGGCACGAATTAGGCCTCCTAGAACCCATATCCGGGGTTAGTTTCAGTTTTTATCTGCTTAAAGATATACAGGGCGACGCTTTTCCACGGTAAAGTTCAATGTCCGTTATTATACAAGATACGAGAAAAAATGTATATTATAAAATATAAAATAGCGTCCATAAGTCGTTGTTGATACAAATTTTCTTCTTTTTTTAAAATAGAATACTTATGAAATTGATACATTTTTTCATTTTTTATCAAAATATAATGCATGTTTCTACGAAAACAATTCGGGACGCAGCAAGTGCATTATGGTAGCGAACATTCATCAAATGCTTCAAATTTAAATAGCTAAATTTGCTATAAACCTAAGGTTCGTTGACCAGGAGACCAGTTTTTTCAGGAACATTTTAAGTTTATTTTCGAAAATGTTTTGTACATTTTAAAAGAATTTAGGTAATTTGGAGACATATGGTACATTGTTTCCACTGTATGGGTTCCACTGGTAACAAAATTTGGTGTCTGCTTTCTTTAAAAGGGGCATATGTGCTATATTAAATATATTTTTATGAAAATTCACTACCATAACGCACTTGCTGCATCCAGACTTTTTAAAATTTTAATTACAGATTAGGTATATAATTTGAATGTTATGTATTTCTTCAGCAAACTTTTATATAGAAAATATCTAGTCAGTTTTTCCCAGAATGTTTTTTAGTGTTTTCGTAATTTTCTGTTGAATTTTTGTCACCAAATTTTTCTGTAAAAAATATTGAATCCAATGTTTTTTTAGTGTTTCCATAATTGTTTTTTGAAGTGTTGGTAATTAATAATAAATGTTTAATACGTTTAATAAGTTATTGTAAAGAAATGTTTTAGAATTTTCGTGAAAGAAAATTGTTAAGCAAATTATTGTAAGAAGTATAATTTTCATGTAACATTACTTAAACGAATTTTTCGTGAAAGAAATTATTTTTCAAATTTTCATGCACACATTCTTTTTGTTGAATTTTTGTCAAAAAGTTTGTGTGAATAATTATATCTTGGCAGCTGTGTAAATAGCTTGAAGGGGTTCGTGGGTTTGGAAGATCGAACCAGTTGTTTTGGAACATTTTAAGTGTATTCTCTAAAAATTATTGTACTTTTTCAAACAATAAAGTTATTTTGGTGAAATATGGTACATTGTTTCTACTATACAGGATACACCGAATTTGGTGCATTTCATTAGAAAAATACCTATAACTACACACACTTGGAGAAACCGAATCACCACAAAATATCTTTGAAATTTTCATTTTCTGATGACGCTAAGTTTGTTAGTGTCTTTAAAAGATGTCTTGTGGCGATTTGGGTTCTCCAACTGTACTTATCAGTGCTCATCACAGGTTCCAATCTTTACTTAGTGGACAAAAACACATATTTGACATTGAAAACATTTTAATGAAAATTCACTACCATAACGCACTTGCTACGTCCAGACTTTTTAATTGTAGCCAGCAGAATATTCGTTACGTAACTCTGTATACTGATTGTAATCTGCTGGTTGCATTTTTGTGTATTCACTGTTTCTGCAATAGAAAAATCGTCCAGCTCTCCATAAAGTCACTGGGCATTATAAGATTTGTATAAAAAAAGTGTTTTCCTATTGTTTTACTCTCGAGATTGACTCATACGGCCACGAGTAAAAATTGCGCATTTGTTGCATCCAAGCTTTTTACTTAGCGCATCTAGCAGTCTCGGTAGAAACAATGTATTTAGAAATACCATGTTGTTAAAATTCATCATCAACTAAACTCAAATGGGGGTCTAACAGTGTTTTAATCAGAATAGCATAATTGTATGTGTTCTATCTAAACGACAATTTTACCTGAGTGTCAGCAAATAATTGAATTAGTCTGAGAAACATTCATGTTCTTGGTAACTTGATTGGCTCCCCGCAGCTGTTGTAATATTCGCCTCTGAGGTTAACGACCATTTAACAAAGTGATCTGGAAAAAAAAAAAACAAATACTGTAGTTCTCTCTATTAGGTTATCACAAACTGAAGAATCGATTAATAGAAAAGTTGTCTTTACTAAATAACATTATGAATATTATTAATAATAATACTTTATTTCATAAACTCGTACAACAGAACATATTCAGATAAAATGATAGGTAAATAATTTTTGATTAATGTAAAAGATAAATTTTCACATAAATCACAATAATAAAGTATAAATATAACAACAAAAAGCCTGAGCGCAGCAAGCGCGTTATGGTGGTGAATTTTCACAAAAACATTTAAAATAACAAATGCAAGAGCCTCGGTGGTTCAGTGGTAAAAACGTGTGTGTCTGAACCAAATGGTACTGGGTTCGATCCCAGAGTTCTCCGTTCACTTTTTTAGTACATACTGTAACATTAACATCAACGGAGGTTGTGGCATTGTATTTGAGCCAGTTGAATGTCTGCACGTTCCGCCCTTCGAGGGGCTGTAAAACCGTCGGTCCCGTCCCCCGTTAAAAAAAAACTGACTATCTGTAAAATTTCCAGCAAAATGAATTAAAACTGCTCCCTGGCGTCGGTGATTGGCCAAAGTCGCGGAAATATACCGACGTTAAAGAAACCAGAACCCTACAATAACAAATATGCCCTTTACTGATTTTTCGGAGAAAAAATTCAGCAGTGAGGAGATCCCGACTACACAGTGTGTCCCAAACTGGAAGGAATGCATTGCTATCTCCGTTATTATTAGAGATAGGGAGACGGTTAAATTAGCAGTGTTTTGTAGAATTTCATGCTCGTTCCAAATATGCCTTGCATTTTGCCCTGCCTCTTTTGGTTTTTGAGTTATTTTGAAATAAAAACAGAATTTCTCGATTTATTTTTTCTTCAATATCTAAGTAGGCGTTGATCTGACATGTCTAAGACATTATCAGGACACTTTTTACAGAGTAATCTTGTGCTATTCTCAACTTTGGATTGTCATTTGTTTTTGAGCTACAGGTATCAACGTTTGTTTTCATTATGGCAGCCATATTTAACTTTTTGCTCATGTGATAGCCTGTGAAAAGAGCTTTCCAATGATGTACAACATGCTTGATAAATCTTGTAATTGCACTGACCATTTTGAGACAAACCGTTTTGAGGATAGTAGGCTATAAAATGCAATACCAGAAAACAAATGACAAAAAAAAAGTGTTCAAAAAGCAATAGGCAATAGAGTCTAACAATGGAATTCTACTTTAACATAGTTTTTCGTAATGCTTCACGATAAAAACATTGGAACTTTGAGCACACCAATAAATCGGCCCATTATTACAAATGGTATTTTACATTACAACATTATCCTAAAAAATTGTTATAATTTAATTAAATAGGTAAACCTAGTAAATAACTAAATCTACTAACAGAACTCAACAAAAGCAGATTAATGATTTACGAAGACGCCTTTGAGAAATGTTTGATTTTTAAACGTAAATCAACTGAAAAACAACACAAGAAAGGTTGTTATGGAAATAACACTATCGCGACAATTAAGAATACTGTTATTCTTAATTATCTGAACAACTGGAGGTGTATTTAACACGTTGTTCAAAATTTTGTAGTAAATAGTTTTCTTCTGTTTATTTTTAATATTATTCAACAATATGTTCAGTAATGAATAATGTTTTGATATGTTGGAATTATATTCGTTCTAACCGAAATACTGAGGCAGCTGCAAATTAATATCAAAACAACTACTCATGAAAACGACAACCAAACACCAAAGTATTTCGCAAGATAGTGACCAATCTATTGAACGACGGTAGCTTTCACCCAAATAAACTACCAATGCCTAGAAATGAAGAAAGAAATAATTCCGTCTTACAGGTTTCAAACGAAAACCCTCCGCAATCTGTTCGGTTTTATGGTGAACAAATTGACGTTCCAAAAAGTACGGTATACCGTGTGTTGAAACAAAGTCATTACCATCCATACAAACCTACAATCCTACAAGGGTTCAATGTTGACGATTATCCCAAGCGACTTCACTTCTGCAGATGATATCAAGGACAATGTCAGCAAGATGAAACTTTTCATTTGAAAATAATATGGACCGATGAATCCAGATTTACAAATTAAAGTGTGTATAATCGCCATAATAGGCATTATTGGGCAAATGAAAATCCCCATCGAAAGGAAGAAAGACGATTGCAAGACAGATTTGGTATTAATGTTTGGTAGGGCTTATTAAGTAAAAACTGTTATTTTTATTTGTAGATTAGATAGTTAATTTTTAAAAAAATTCGAGTAACTTCATTGTTGGTCCGTTCTTTTTTGAAAATACTTTAACTGGGAAAAGATACCCTAATCTATTGAGAAATGATATCTTACCAACAATTAGAGAAGTTCATGGTAATTTAGACGAGATTTGGTACCAAGACGATTGTCCAGCTCACAATGCTAGGATCGTCAAAGAATTTTTGTACCAAAATTTTGATAATCGTGTCATTTGTAACAATGGGCCTGTTCATTGGTGTGCTCGAAGTCCTGATATAACACCCATGGATTACGAAACAGAATCACGAGAGCTATAAATCATATTAACCAAAACCCTTACTAGAGTTTGCAGGCGTGTTTCAAAAAGGTGTATAAAGTGCATTGAACCCGAATTTCGAATTTTGAAGAAATTTTTGCAAACGAGCGCGAAATAGGACCCCTAGAACCCATATCCGGGGTCAGTTTCAATTTATATATATATATATATATATATATATATATATATATATATATATATACATATATATATATATATATAATATGTATCACACCGATAACTCAAAAAATAATGAGCGGATTTTGATAAAATTTGGTATGTATCTTCCTTTTGTAAATGGCTTGGATAGGTTCGTTAGTCAGGGAAATCGGACGAAGTTTGCTGGAAAAATTATGAGTTTTCATTCGAATATAATTTTTATCTCCAAAAATGAAAAGCTATGATAACCAAATTTGGTAGGTAGGTTTACAATATAAAAAGTTAACAGAAAAATCTAGATTTCTATGTTACAAGAAAAAAAAAAGCTATAATAAAATATTTTGTGCCAGATCAGTTCTATGAAAATTCACTACCATAACTCACTTGCTGCGTCCAGGCTTTTTTATAATCATTTTGCAGTCACAAACATGTACATATGTATGTACATTATATTCATTCCCAACGATTCGTTTTATGTCGTTTCACTTAACATCGCACTTAACGTTACATACGTAGAACAAGTTTTATTTTCCGTCAATTATAAATGACAATTTTAAGTAAATTCCTGTATTTTCTGTGCCCAATATGTTGAACGGATGCGAAATGGGAGAAGGAAATTTCATATGACAAAGAAACTTTATTCGAGGCAGGAGCGTTGGTTCCATTTTTTTTAATATTAACATTAACCATCGGACAAATGGGATCTTAACTCCACAATACAGTTAAGCGAATCAAAGCAAATTTTAGGTTCTGTGCAGGGTAATCATGCTACAACGAAGCTAGAAATGCAAACTGTAAAAAACTCACCTTACAGAAGTCCATAGAAAGAAGGAACTTCTTACCAACACTGTTTCTCCATAAAAAAAAAACTCCCACTTTGCCCAATTGAAGAAAAAAACGCTAAATAATAACGTAATCTGATTCGTTATTAGAATCAAATAAATAATTGAAACCGCTACCAAAGCATCACATAAAGGGTCTATTTTAAATTAATTTTTAGCAAATATTTTAATAAAATAAAGAACAATGAAGGTTGTAGCTGAAACCCAAGGCTTTCTAACTTCTTACGACATTTATGCCACATAGCCGTATTCATTTACGTACTATATTTAGAACATGTAGATTTTGACGTTTTGAATTGTCGTTTTAAGAAGAAAAACTGAAAGGCTTATAACTTTTATTTTATTTTAACGTATAGATTCAAATTTTGGTGCATGGTTTTCTTTTTATAACATAAACCCTCCTACCCAATATTATTGCCCAGCTTTGTTATTTCCGGAGATATAAGAAATTTTCGAAAGAAAACGCAAAATTTTCCGGGAAAAACTAATACGATTTTCCTGGCTAACGAACTTATGCAAGCCACTTGGGAAAGGAAGGTACTCACCAAATTTTATCAAATAGGCCCATTATTTTTTGAGTTATCGGTGTGACACAAATATATAAACGTACACACACACACACGTATATATATATATATATATATATATATATATATATATATATATATATATATATATATATGTATATATATATATATATATATATATATATATATATATATATATATATATATATATATATATATATATATATATATATATATATATATATATATATATATATATATATATATATATATATATATATAAACATTTAAAGTCTGAAATCGAACTCGGATTTGTGTTCCAGGGGTTCTAAATAGCGCTCATTTGAAGAAATTTTTTCAAAATTTAAAGTCGCGAGATAAATGGAGCCCAAACAATGGCCCATTATAATACAATGTCGCCTTCCCACGGTAAGAACCGCTGAGTCAGCCGCCGTCTTAACGGAGCCAAGAACTTGCAGGTTCAAAGTGCAAGTAGAACGGAATATCACTGTGAGAATCAACATCAGCAGATTCCTTGTGATCCAGAGACAATAGTGCCACGGCTGGAGGGAAGACTATAAAGAGGCTAATCACAGAGGTAGAACCGTTCATTCTTGTTCCGAGTTAGTCATTAGCACACCGAGTGCAGAGACTTTAGATCACATGTAGGTTGATCGTCTTATTTTAGTATATTATATTATTCATTTTTCTTGTAACTAAATAATTAAGTATTGTGTGTTCAAAGTATTAAATAAATTGTTTTAAAAAGTCAAACGTCTTAACCGTGAAGTTAAGTCGCGATATCCTCATTAGTGATTAAAAAAAAGTCACTAAAATAATGACACTTAAAAAAGTGTAAAAATTTATATAGCTCCATTAAAAAAAAGTTGGACGCAGCGAGTGCGCTATGTAGCGATATTTTATAATCACATTTTACATCAGGGCAAATAATAAAATAATTAATTACAAAAATACAAAGGGGTATGGTCATTTTGGGATGGTCACTTTTTTAAGTGTCATTATTTTAGTGATTTTTTTTTATCAATAATGAGGATATCGCGACTTTAAATTTTAAAAAAATTTCTTCAAATGAGCGCTATTTAGAACCTCTGGAACACAAATCCGAGTTCGATTTCAGACTTTAAATGTTTATATATATATATATATATATATATATATATATATATATATATATATATATATATATATACATATATATATATATATATATATATATATATATATATATATATATATATATATATATATATATATATATATATATATAAACATTTAAAGTCTGAAATCGAACTCGGATTTGTGTTCCAGGGGTTCTAAATGGCGCTCATTTAAAGAAATTTTTTCAAAATTTAAAGTCGCAATATCCTCATTAGTGATTAAAAAAAAATCACTAAAATAATGACACTTAAAAAAGTGACCATCCCAAAATGACCATACCCCTTTGTATTTTTGTAATTAATTATTTTATTATTTGCCCTGATGTAAAATGTGATCATAAAATATCGCTACATAGCGCACTCGCTGCGTCCAACTTTTTTTTAATGGAGCTATATAAATTTTTTTGGTTATGAAATTTAGTATTTTATGAACACTTTTTGAATCCCTGTCAGTGAAATGGTAAAATCTAACGTCCAAACAATACTGAATTATTATTTCGATGCGAGATGAGTTGTCCATTCAGAATATGCTCCGCAAAGTGAGACAGTTGACCAGGTTTTCTACCTGGAATTTTCAAAAAGATCGCGCAACAAATAACAAATTGCGTTGGAGTAGGTCTGAAGAAAAAAAACTAGGGAGGCGCTGTCGGGCATCACAGAAGACGAATTTCAAAAGTGTTTTGAATGGAAAAGATTAGACAGAGTACAAGGTTGGTTTATTCTGTGAAAAAACTCGTTTAGTAGCCACATCAAAAACAAAGTCCTTTCAAGTTCCAATGGCAGCAAACCATTCTGGACTGTTGCTAAATCTATTGGGAATAATTTCTGCAAGAGCACGTTCCCACCTCTTGTTTCAGGGGATGATTTTTTTTCTACCGCCCTGGGCAAGGCTGACCTTTTTGCCTCGTTGTTCGTCGGCAATTCTACTCTCAACCCACCTTCAAATGTTCAACCACCAACAGTCCCCAATGTCGCGCATAAAATGACGGATATTATTTTCAAAACTAAAAAGGTACGAAAGATGCTCTTTTCTCTTAATACCAGGAGAGCCTCTGGCCTTGTCGTTATCCCAGCAATTGTTTTTAAAAAATGCGCACCAGAACTTGCTCTTGTCCTGACTCGTCTGTTTCAGACATCTTACAATAGAGGCATATTTCTAGTAACTGGAAAACTGCTCGAGTACAACCCGTCCCCCAAGAAGGATCCAACGCGCTTCCTAGCAACTACATGCCTATTTCTCTTCTTTCAGTCTTATATAAAGTGATGGAAAGGTATATAAAAACCGAATTACTAAATTTTCTTGAAAAACACAGTCTAATCCACGACAGCCAGCATGGATTCCGTCAGCGCAGATCAACTCCCGACCTCCTTTCCTTTGTCACACATTCTTGGAGCAAGTCTATGGAACTATACGGTGAATCCCAGATTGTCGCTCGACATATCTAAAGCATTCGACCAGGTCTGGCACGCAGCGCTGCTTAATAAACTTCCGGCTTATGGCCTACCACCAAAACCCTGTACCTGGACGGCAAATTTACCCTCCAACCGGAGCATTTCTCTTGTCGTGGATGGCCATTACTCTAAACTGTATCCAGTGAATGCAGGAGTCCCTCAAGGTTCAGCTTTAGCCCCTACTTTGTTTCTTTTCCACATCAATGACCTCCTCTCTAGCACATCCAACCCAGTTCACAGTTACGTGGACGACAGCACCCTCCACTCAAATATACAATATTCTAAACCTGTCTCTTTAGCCCAATTAGATGAGGATCGCAGATTCATGGAGGGTTCTGTCTCTGTGGATCTTCAAAGAATATTAGACTGGGGAAGTAGAAATCTTGTACAATTCAACTCCACCATATCTCAGTCTTGCTTTCTATCTCATAAGAGATACACCAGCCCTAGACCCTTCTTAATAAACAGCCAAGTTATTCAAAGTAATGGGTCCTTTTCACTTGTTGGCATTTCTGTGGATCGAAATCTCAATTGGCACCAACATGTCACATCAATTGCAGAAGCGGCTGCTATTAAACTAGGTTTCGTTTTTCGGGTTCGCAAATACTTTTTACCAGCTCATCTCGATACCTTATATACTTCACAAACAAGGCCAAACCTCGAATACTGCTCCCACATTTGGGATGCCGCTGCCGATTCTATACTCGATATCCTGGACTCCATTCAGAAGACAGCTATACGTCTCATCGGTGACCCTACTCTTAACCAAAAGCTGCCATCCCTTGCCCACCGACGTGTCGTTGGTGACCTTTCTCTCTTTTATAGATATCTGCACGGGCACTGCTTAGGGGAGCTTTTTTCTATAGTTCCTCCACCTGCTGCCCCCAACAGATCTACCAGGGGAACAGAGCGAATGCACTCTTTGACTGTCCAGGTCACCAGCCATAGAACATCTTGTTATGCCTGCTCTTTTGTCCCGAGGACTTCCAAGTTGTGGAACTCCTTGCCGGCACATGTTTTTCCGAACGTCCTCCGAACGTCCAAGCCTTCAAGTCTAAAATTAACAAGTTGCCTCTTTCCTCATTTTGGACACCCACGGTACGATAATATTTAGGCTGTGAGCCCTCGTGGTGTGTTGTTGAATTAAAAAATAAATTAAAAAGAACCCTATGTCCCCCCGTCGCCCTATTACTTCACCAGATTTTTATTTATATGTTCCAAGCAGTTTCTCCAATATTGCCGTATAACATTTTAAGGTCCTCACTCTGTATTTTCAAATCAAGTCTAAGTTTGCGAACAAAACTACACATAAATATGGATACGTTTTGCATGCCAGAAATCCATAAGTGCCAGGCCATTGAACGCCACAGGAAAAATTTGTGAAGACTGTTTACATAAAATATGGGCAAAAGTAATCGTGAAACGAATTTTAGCTTTTTTCTCGCTGTAATTTATACGTCAGATCGTTTGTAAGTTTTTCAGCTAAAGTTTTGACATTAACAGAGCATTGAAGTAGAACTTGAGACGTTATATTAACGTTATTCGTCCCACTGGAGACTGGAGTTAACGTTAACCTCGGTTATAGCATTATCACTTCTTCCCCTTCTATAAGCTGTTACGGGATGAAATAGTAAAATAGTTTAAGTATTCCATATACTTCGCAGACCCCTTTCTATATGTGTATCTGAATTATGTTGCCGTTATGTGTATTATGTGTCATATAACGGATGAAAACAGAGCTTTGCATCAATTTATTCGCACATTTATTTGGAGTGACCATTTTTGTTTGTATACACATAGGTATAACTCCTTAAAAGTTTGGACAAAGATAACGGTTATTTTCACAAACTCTAAAACTGTATACAGTGTGGAACAGTCGACTAAAATCAATTTTACTATCTCAGTTAATGTGCATATTTATAAAAAAAATTGGGACGCAGTATATGCGTTATGGTAGTGAATGTTCACAAGAATAATATAATTTATTTAGCCCAGTATTAAAGGTTGTAAATCATTACCTTTAATTTAATTCATGGAATTAGTAACAGTAAAAAATAGTGCTGCAAATTGAATCATAACTTCCACATAGCTGTGATAACCTACTCTCTCTTGGCAAAAAAAAATCGAAATTTTTGTCAACAATATTCCACTCCTTGACATTCAACCCCTAAGTTAATTTCAGCACACAATACCAGACGTTTAATTAAATTAAAAGTTTTCTAATAAATAAACCCTAAAACGTTATGTTAATAGAGTTTTAACTAAAAAATGTCAATTTTCTCCAAATCACCCCCCATTCATCCACTACCACCTGGAGCGATTTTACCCAAAAACAATCCGAACCGTTCCTTTGCCGGGTGCTAAGTGTGTCAATTTGTTCTAAATTTGTCGTGGCTACAAACAGACATACATACAGGCCGACAGACCAAAAAAAATCATTCCCAAATTATGTTTTCTATATGTTTTGTTACTTTTTTACGTTTAAGCGAAAAAAGTTTTTGTCGCCGACGTTGTGACGATGTGTAAGTAAGAAGAATACATTAAACATGCTGACTGCAAATGCCTCCAATGCTCTCCTTTGTGGATCGGTTTGTGAAGATCCTGGCCATTACTTATTATGGACATTGAAGTCACCAAGAATAGTGACCTCGGAGGAAGAATATTCAGAAATCAGATGGTCGGTTTTTTCAGAAAGGTAGTCGAAGAGCTGGACAAAGTTGTTGTCAGAAGGTGACCGTTAAATGCAACAGACGAATTTAGTTGCAGCCCTGAGAGAGAGTTTCATCCAAAGTATGTCTTTTCTTCCAGCTTCTAAATTGGGGAGTCTGGTGCAGGGTAGATTGCCACGGACGTGCGCGCACACGCTTCCATGCAAGCTAAAGGAAGCAAGGAGCTCATACCCCGGGAAATTAAGGTTATTGGTGGCTGTTTTGGCACTGATTTGGGTTTCGGTGAGGAAGAGGAGTTGAGGCCTATTAAATGGTGGACGGAGTTCAGGTTAGAATTTAGGCCACATATATTCGAGAAAGATATGTTAAATCTTGATGTCAGCGCCCACTGCACACCCCTCTCCCGGAGATCAGGATGGAGGGGTATTTTATCTCCGTAACCTTTTGTACAGGGAGAAACCATCATCATTATTGTTTATGAGGGAAACAGACTCATACACCAGAACCGAAAACGTCCGTTGGGACTTCACCGGCCCTTTGATGTGAGAGACGGTACCTCCTCAGGCGTGAAAAAATCCTTTACTCTCACGTAAAGGAAAAGCCCACTACCACCTGCCACTACTACCTGCTTACCCTATATATCTAATTATAAAACTTACACAAAACTTATTTGAGAAATTTACGAAGTGTTCCTCTATAATATAGAATAAGCACGCTCAACTACACTGTTTTATTTCTTTTAGTAACTGTTTATGCAGAACTCAACGGTTTTATTAGAATTCATATATGTTGCGATCACAAATCTGGTATACCACGATCTTATTAAAAAAAAAGCTTACAAACAAGAAAATCTTGAGCATGTTTGGTATAAAAAAAATTGACTAATATTCAAAAACTTGACTTCTGATTAATACATTGACTTTTGTATATCTTCATAAGTATGTCGTATTCTATTCTATTTTTCTTTAAAAAATTCGGTAATAGAGTGGTATCGATGGTGAGATTTTTAACAATTTTTTTTTCAACTGAGCGCGAATTTGGGCTCCTAGCACTTTAAACTAAGGTCCTTTAAAATTTTTATATGTTTTTATACAGGTATATACAGGCTGACTCACGGTCGATGGTAGGTTAGACGATTGTGACGAACGGGGACGTAAGATTATTTTTAAGATTTGGTTTATTGGGTCACTGGTTCTTATCTATCTACCTAAAATATTTTCAGCACTGCAGCGTTGCCGCTTATATCGAAAAGTAGCACCAACTTTGATATTCTAAATGAGACATCCATATATTATTGCATTTTTCGTTTCACTATGCTTTCCGATTATTTCTGTATGATACTTCCCTTTACCTATCTCCAGCACTTTTCGAGAAATTAATTGCTTTCGTTATTTTTTGTACAAAGCATAGCTTCAATTAAATATTTATTACTGGGGTATTTGTAATCCTAGAGAGCTCAAATTTTGCATGTAGTTTACCAATTTCCTGTGCATTACTGAGGTCTAAGGGTATTCATTCTCCATTATACAGGGTCGTTTAAAATGTGTGCTTTTACCAATAGATACAAACATGGTGAGAAGTGCATTTTTTAACGGAATACCTTGTTTATTATCAAATATCTTGAAATGCAATTAAAACTTCTTTGAAATGATGTATAATGTTTCTATACCTAAATAGCCGGGTCTCCTAAATAAAAGCAGATTTATATAAATGTCGGATGTTTTGTCATATTTTGTATATATTATAGTATGAAATGTCATGGAGTATGTAATTATAGTATGAAATGTCATGGAGTATGTAATTATGAAAATTTATTTGACAATTAGTGCATCAATAATAAACCGTTTGCGTGTTCTTTAAGGAAATTGTGTTTTGAAAGGGATCAAAATAAAAGGCAATAACCATTCAAAAGAAGTTTTGACGAAATTGTTGATTCTTCATGGTAAATGATTTTTTAATACATTAAAGCAATTATTATTTAAATTTGAAGCTATATAGTAATAGCAAACATCTAATTTGATATTATGACAAATTAAAATAACATTAAAATACAACTTATGGTGAGTTTACGTCTGACACTTATTACATTATATTTATATCAGACAGACAGACATATATATATATATATATATATATATATATATATATATATATATATATATATATATATATATATATATATATATATATATATATATATATAAACGCTAAGAATTTCTGTCCAAGAGATAATATATTTCAATATTCAGCATTAGGTGTGGACACATTTCTGCCACTAGATGTAAACACCGGTTACTTTCAGGTTTTAACTCGCATGACATATATCGCCGTAGTTGAGGAGTGGTTTACTTTTGAATGTCAGATGTAAACGCACCATGACAACGGAATGCAGAATGACAGCTGTGCGTCAGATTGTGATCAAAGCAACGAGCAGTGCTGCGATCTCACACAATTGTGGTCTACCGCGTTGTCGGATCGAATAAATTCCAATTCTAGTGATGAACTGGAAATCATGACAAATTGGGAATTCGAAATTTGGAATTATTAAATAGAGTTATGGATTAATGATAAAATTAACTTTTGTAAAAATTTCTTATATGGTTTTAAAATGTATTGCCAAAATTCACATAAAAAAAGAATTCTTCTGAATGACGAACTTCGCTACAACACACAAAAAACTCAATAACCAATCGTGTTTCTTTTTTGATGATGAGGAAAATTTTTAAAAATATCAATCTTAACGTAGGAGATTGTTTTTTTTTTCTTCTTTAACGTCGGCCTATCTCTGCGACTATGACCAATCACCGAGGCCAAGGTGCAGTTTCACCTCACTATCCTAGAAATTTTCCTGAGATCTTGCCTTTTTGTAAGAAGGGTGGGGATCTTTAACGTGTCCAGCATTGCATAGACATGTAACCGACGGATTTATGCCCCCTCTAAAGGGCGGATTGTGCAGACATTTAACTTGCTCAAATACAATGCCAGAACCTCGGTTGATATTAATCTATTACAGTATGTACTGGAAAAGTAACAGGGAATCCCTGGGAATCGAACACAGTACCCTTCGGTTCAGGGGCACGTGTTCTTACACCTGGACCGCCGAGGTTCCGAAATGTTCAAAATACATGCCTTAAATGTCTTGGAACCATCCTAATTGTAAATATACATATATTCTAACGTTAATCAACATCTGAGGCGTGACAGACCCAATTACAATCGTTATTCTTTTTCTTAAGTCGGGTAAATCGCGTGGTTTAATTTCGTATACCATACTCTCCCCATAAGAAATCTAATAGCGTAAGATCGAGTGACCGTGCTGGCCAATCCAACGATCCTCACCTCCTTATCCGTCGATATCGAAATATTGTCGGACAGTAATTTGGTAATGTGCTGGTGCTCTATCCAGCTCGAAAAATGTCACATTCGTTGGAACCTGTGGGTGCGTTCGATCAGGATATCAGTTTGCCAAAATTGACACGAAATTAATTTGTTTTCGCTTAAACGTCGTAAAAAGTACAAAACATATAGAAAACATGATTTGGGAACGAAAATTCATTTTGCCTGTCGGCCTATCAGTGTGTCGGTCTGTCGGTCTGTATGTCTGTCTGTTTGTAGCTATGATAAGTTTAGAACGAATTGAGATATCGTCATCAAATCTGGTATGCAGTTAGCACTCGACAAACGAACGGTTCGGATGGTTGTGGGTACAATTGTTTCAGGGGGTAGTGGATGAATGAGGGGTGCTTTGGTGAAAATTGACATTTTCCGTTAAAACTCGAGTAATATAACGTGTTTGTTAGAAAACTTTTAATTCCACCTGGTATTTTGTGCTGAAATTAACTTAGGGGTTGAATGTGTTGGTGTAGCATATCGGTGAGAGAAATATCGATTTTATTTTGCTAAAACGGCGTAAAGTCTCAACCATAAAAAAACTTATTTCTGGAACGGAATATGTGTTTTCTGTAGCTCGATCGGTCTGTCGGCCTGTAAGTCTGTCTGGTATTAGGCGCAATAACTTTTGAACGAATTGAGATATCATCTTCAAATTTGTTATACAGTTACACCCGACAAAGGAACGCCTCGAATTATTTTTAGGTAACATCGCTTCAGAGGGAGTCTAAATTCATTTCATGAGAATGTCTTTCAGAGGAGAGTAAATTATCGCAGCTAAGTTATGATTTAATTTGCAGCACTATTTTATTTTGCTATTCCAAACGGGTTTTCCATATACACCTTGCAACACCTCACCTTTGTAATTAGGCAGCGTATAAAGCAAATGTAACCATGTTTGGCGTAGTTACGTAGCTTTTGATAGAAAATCGAAAAATTAAAAGAAAGGAAATCCTCCGTTTGCTACTTTAAAAAAAATAGGAGGCACCCAAAATAAACCGAACTGATGTTGTGGTGGCTATATATGGCTTTAGAGATATAAATACTCTCATAGGTGTCTAATTTCACCGGTTGTTTAACAAGTTTCAGGGTTTTTTTCTATGTGGTGATTATTATCCCAAATATGTTGTGCCACGCATGACTTGTCAGTACTACCGTATCATAAGTGTGCCAGACATTCCTTAAAGCTGGTTTAAATGGTTCTTTTTGTCTGTTCAACGTATCTAAGATGAAAATCTTTACATCTTATCTCATAGATACCTGACATTTCATTGGCTTTTGCCTTATCTTTTCATTACTGTACGAATTTTTTTTAATTACTTTTTTTTGTCGAAAAATTAGCTGCACATCAATTTCCTTAAAAATGCTCTCGAGACACTTCTTTCTACTTTAATTCTTTGAGTGTAATAACTAATAATAAAAATGATATCTCCAACTTTTTCAAAATATCTGTCTAACCGCCAGTTTGTTGGGCAAGTTGAGTGCGCAACTTTTCTCCTATTTAACCAAGTCTGTATCTGTTACCGTTTTGGAGATCCCATAGTGGCCCACCTTATCTTGGACACGCTGTATATAACTCTGTGTGTATGTATGTGTAACCATATAAAAAATGTGAAAAAAATTTAGAAATGACTTTCAAGTTTACTAATTCGCTCATTTCAAAAATGTTTTCGGAAATTCGAAAGTTGTTGTGTCTTTGTAAGCGAAATTTGTTGTGAGAAATTCGCTAATTAAAGCTGCCACAGCCTATACAGGGTGTTTCCCAACCTCCTGTCTGACAAGATAAAGGAGGTGTATGGACACCTAATTCAAGAGGAAAAAATAATGGTTTTTCGAAGGTTTTTTTAAATTAATTAACGACAGATGATATTCTACTGATACTTGCTAGACCTTCCGATGGCAATCACGTCTGATTTATTTATGAAATTTGTCTCCTGTTTGACATTTTTCAAATACCTTTTGAAATATTTTTCGATTTATTTCTGCTACGTACTCTTTTTAATCGCTCAGTTTACCAATCAAGAAATGGCCTAAATTTATGTTATGTACGGTGTAGCGAACGAAAATGAACAAGAGTTAAGTCGTTTATGTGCAGAACGTTTTCCTAATAGAAGAATATCATGTCCGAAAACATTTAAACGGTTGGATCTCAGGTTGGAGGAAATAGATTGCTTCGCAGAAAGCAGAATAGGCGGCTGATTATTTACAGTTAGAACCCTACAACTGAAGGAAGATATTTGAAACATCATTGAGGAATCCCCAAGTACAAGTACAAGGAAAGCTAGAAACGAGTTGAATGTGAATCACAAAACAGTTTGGTGTATCTTTATCATTTTCACTACGAAAGAGTGTAAGCATTGTTGCCCCGAGATTTTCTAGCTCGAGTTGGTTTTGGCAGATGGTTTCAAGAAAATTCCTTGCGAATCATAGATTTTCAGAAAAAAAGTCCTATTTACAGATGAAGTGAAGTTTTCTAGATATGGCATTACGAATTTTCATATTAATCATATTTGGACTAAAGACAAGGAAATACATCACCAGCATACATTTGCATCAAATATGTCGGCTGGGATTATTAGAGATAGTGTAGATGGATAGCATTTTTTCCAAATCGACTTATTACAATTTCCTTGGAGATGAATTGCCAGAATTGATGGAAGTTATTTCATTCAAAACGACAGTTTTAGTGTCGTTCATGCATGACAGCGGCCCCTGCTCTCTTTGCAGTAGGTGAAATTATTTGGATCAATATCTTGATTGTTGGATAGGTAGAGGTGGCCATCACGGTCACCTTATCTTAATTCTTTGGACTTTTATTTCTGAGGTCAGCTTAAACAACTTGTTTATACTACTCCTATTGAAACTGCTCCAATTATGAACGGTTTCAATAGGATTCGCGCCAGGCCCGAAATTTTCCAACGCGTAATAAGAGACAATTTATCACGTCGAGTAGATACATCGTCCTCCTCAGGACGTAGGGGCTTAACTGACAAAAAAGCGAAATTGAGTTAAACCCTGCAAAGTGAATGTTTCACCATGCTTTATGTTACCACGAAAGGGCTTATCTGAGTTCCTCAAGGTTAAGTTAGTAATGCAGTATGATACTTGGACCTATCTTATATGTCTTAAAATACTGACTGGACGAAGGGGCTTATGTAATTAGGCCTTTTCGTAAAAAATATATTTAGAGGACATTAGGGAAACATTAGTTTCACGAAGAGGCCTAACTAACGCTTTGCGTCTGCGCCTGTAGTTATATATAAGAATATAACACTAACCAGTCTTTTAAACAACGATATCCCTGATTAACACAAAGTATCCAAACCACCCGAAAAATATATCGTTAAAGGGGACTCAAGAGGGTATGTATTAGAGAAAAAAAATCCATACAAAAGAGATAGTAAAGACTGCGGAATTCTGGTCTCCAATACAAGTCTCCGACCAAAAAACTGATTGTCCCTGACAGCAAAATGAGTATCGGTTGTAATGCTGAATCTTGCAAGAGAATGGGTTAGAAAATTTTTTGTTTTGTTTAACGATGATATTCGGCTGCAAATTTTTAACAAATTTTATAATCAAGGGGATTTGTAGTTGAAACGCGAATATCTAGTTCGTTTTATTAATGAGAAATGTATTAAAAGAAAAATCGATATCAACGCATCAGTCCAGGCATAAAAGACTAAGAATTTTTTTCCTCCGTTGGAGGGAAAAAGGGGATGGTGTGCAGAAGTGTGTTTTTACATTAGGGGTTACCGATAAAGCCATGCGTACTGCAGTTAAAAAAAAATAAGCAGCGCTATAATTACTAAAGATGTGTGTGGAGGTCGCCAGCATTCGTATGCTTTAAAATACAAAGCCTTACGAGTACCTGTAATCAATCATATTAAACGATTTCCAAAAGTGGAGTCCCACTATCGCCGCAAGAGTTCAACAAGTAAATACGTATATAACGATTTATCTTTGCCGTAAATGTACACACTGTATTTCGAACATTGTGCAAAAAATTGCATTGAGAAAGCGTCTTTTTCTTTATACAGTCAAAAATTTAAAAGTATGCAGCTGTCTTTTCACAGGCCTAAGAAGAACCAATGCAGTCTTTGCATGTCATATTTACAGGAATCTGTTGAAATCAAGACAAATTTAAATGATCAATATCAAAAGCATGTAAAAGAAGAAAAGGTTAGAGACATAAAAAATATTTGCAAAGAAGAAGCCCAGCTTCATAAAATGTCTGTGGTTTGTGCGTCGTTTGACCTGCAATAGGTTATGCATGTACCTATATCAAACGATAACAAAATCTTCTACAAAGAAGGCGAGGCGTTTTTAACTTTACAATATTTGATATTGGCCTAGAGATTGTTTTTGTTTTACCTGGAGTGAGGGAAATGGTAAACGAGGTTCCTGTGAGATAGCGATAGCTTTGTATACTTTTTTAGGTAGATACTACAAAGATGGAACTAAGATAGTATACCTATTCGCAAACAGACGTGGGAGGGGGCAAAATTAAAAAAATCAATTATAGCCTCCACTCACTCTACTGTATGTAATTAACAACAGCACGAATCTAGAAGAGATATTCCTTAGATTCTTTGCCCCTCACCATGGTCAAAACGAAGGAGACTCGGCCCACAGCGCGTTTCCAAATGCTCCAAAAATTAGCTGGTGATGTGGTTCCCACGCAACTTATTTCAGTATTTCGTCTAGCGAGAAGAGAGAATCCATACTCTGTTGTCCCCTTAAGCTACACTTACTTTTTAAATTTCAAGAGGTTTTCGGAAAATCTTCGACTTCTCTCGGTACGTACAGATGATAGCAGTTCAGACAAAAACATAAAGTGGAATGAAATGGTTGAGTTTGCTGGAAAGAAAGCTGAGCCGAGAAATGTTTATTTTAAGAATAACCATTTAGTATACATCAAACAGTTTAAATAGGCAAACATCTGCTGCTGTTATGCATTCAGTTATGCACAATAATATACCCAAGCTTTATAAAGAACCACCTCCAGTGTTGCAACACCAGTTGTGAAAGAAAAAGAACACGCGGACTTTTATCGCTCATTACCTCATTAGACAGCACATTTTCGTTTTTGTCTGTAAAATATAACTTAATAAACACATTTCTTACCCAGTATGGCCTTTTTGCATTACATAATCTAATTATCCCAAAGCCACAATTTTATTTTTTTTTGCAGCCAAAATGGGCTTATCTACAAAAAACAAATTATTTGGGGTATTTTTTTAAAATTTTTGTTACTTTACTTATTTTAAAATAAATTTGCGGTATTTTATCTTTTCATAAAAAAAAACAATAACCCTTTTGGAATTAAACACGAAATGTTTAAATTTCACATCAAAATACTATAAAATCTTGTTTTTAAAATCCAACAGTCGCGGTGTCCTCCGTAGCGAATTTTTTTCTTCGAAGACTCGCTAAAAATTATAAAGTATTAAACCATAAACTTATAACTAAAACTCCTGCCACAGCATTAGAAAAAGGTTCTATTTTAAATGAGTTTTCTGGCAATATTTTAATAAAGTGAAGGACAATGACGGTTGAAACTGAAACTTAAGGGTTTGCAAAATACACTTCTTGCGACACTTTCTCTACATAATCCGTGTTTGTTTTAGGTTCTTTTCTGAAAGTTGTTAATTTTGACGTTTCAAATCGCGATTTGGCGTTTTGAAGGGGAAAACTATAAAATATTCAAAGTTATTTTTTTGCGGCAAAAAAACTTAATCTATGTAATATACAATAGATTTTGTTACCCACACCAAATATTTTGTTTGTGCGTTTTTCTGTTCATCAGTGGTACCCAATATTTTTTCATTTAAATGCCTATAACTTTTTTCCTTTTAACTCACACATCTAAACTTTGTCACGTAGTTGACTTTTATAGTGTAAAGCTGTGTACCAAATTTGGTTGCCCTAACTTTTATACTTCCAGGGATATAAGAATTTTAAGAAAGAAAATGTTTCAGTTTCTGGGAAAAACTGGCCCGATTTTCGTGGCTACCGAACTTCTCCAAGCCATTTGCAAAACAAAACTACTTACCAAGTTTGATCGAAATCTGCTCAATATTTTTTGAGTTATTGGTGTTTTACATATATATATATATATATATATATATATATATATATATATATATATATATATATATATATATATATATATATATATATATATATATATATATATGAACATAAAAAAATTGAAACTGACCCCAGATATGGGTTCCAGACGTCCTAGTTTGCGCTTATTTGAAGAAATTGTTTCAAAAGTCGAGATCTCCTCATTAGTGAATTAAAGAAGAAATCACCAAAAGAACAAAAGAAAAAAGTTTTTTAACAGACTGTATTTTAAAAACAGAGCGACATTCAAAAACTTTTATACCACATGTTCGTCTTAAAATTAGGTGAGGATACACCTCCTTTGTTTTGTAAAAAGTCTAAAAAAACACCCTATATAGTTAAATATGATAATTGAAATGGAATAGTAACCAAAATAAAATCAGCGATACGCATGTTTTTTACGACTTGTTTTCTACAAATCTATACCGCTACGCAATTGCATTGTGCATCCTTAATGCTTTTGACGTGGGGGTCCGTAATATATGCCCATAATACACCATCAAGCATATCAAGTAGCAAATTCAAATTAAGTTGAAGAGCATGTTATGTGTTTGATCTTATATGTTAGACGTTGCGATATCTACCGAATATTAGCAACACAATTCTAAACAACAGAGCTTTAGCTGATTCAGAGGGGAGGATGCTGATTCGGATCCAACACGTGACATGCTTCCATAAACTTAAATTTGCCGGCACATGTTTATTGATGGCTAATTATTAATTATTTAGGGAAATGCCTTTGCGATCAAAATATGATTACATAGTAATATACTTCAATAACCTTAATTAAGCTTATTAAGTTCAAGGTTAATGATGAGACTGACTGATTTGCTGTCAAGGAATATTTTTATATACTACATAAGTATAGGGCGGCGCATTAAAAACGAAACAGACCGATTTGCGTCCAGAGAATTTTTTTTTCTAAGAAACGCTGAAACACGTCAATCTTAATATTGAGGGGGACATGTTTTGACATAAAACTCAACTTTGTCACATCAACCCCTTAAGGGTGGTAATAACAACCCTTATATTTTAAATAGGGAACATGGATCGACTGTTACACCATTTGGAACCTCTTTATTTTCTGAATCCAGCACACTAATTTTTTTGGAAGTTTTATCAACTCGTTTAAAAATTATTCACAGTTAAAGATGCAAACACGCATTTCACTCATTCCGATGAGAAATGTGCTGATAGTCAATGTTTTGTTGGTTTGTAAACAAAAAATTGACGATCAGAACATTTCTTATCGGAATGAGAGAAATGCGGTTTACTATTTCAGTTTATCGGTCGGTTTGATACTTGATAGTACTACCGAAAATTAATTTCACAATGGTGTATTCTGTAGAAGAAAGAGTTGAAATAATTACTATTTTTTTCAAAAACGATGACTGTGCCAACCGTACCGCAAATTTGTTTAATGAACGACATCCGAACAGACATGTTAACAGAAAATACATTTTGTAGTTAGTTGCAAAGTTTCGACAAAGTGGTTCAGTAGCCAACAAAAAACGGGATCCTGAACGTGAATTTCCGGTTAGAAATGAGACTAATGAGATTGAAGTTTTAGGACAAATTGCTGCAGACCCAACTTTGAGCACGAGAAAATTGGCCACTATTCAGCGAATATTGAAGCATCATAAATTTCACCCGTATAAAATTTATCTTGTACAACAACTGAATGAAGATGATTTTGATCGGCGGCTGGAGTTTTGTGAAGTTATGACTGCACGAATAGCTGATAACGGGAACTTTCTGTTCAATATCTGTTTTTCAGACGGATGTACGTTTTTATTAAATTCTCCAGTCAATCGTCATAATTGTCGTTATTGGGAAGATAATAATCCAAGAAATTTGCACGCAGTCCACACTCAAACTCCACAGAACTTGAATGTCTGGACTGGCATTTTTGGGGACCGTTTAATCGGAACAATTTTTCTTGGACAAAAATTAAAACAACATTTGTGTTTTTAATTTAACGACGTTTCGCCGCCTCATGCGCGGCTTCTTCAGGTTATTTATTTATTTTATTTTATATTAATTTACTACCATTGTACTTTTACGGTTGAGAGCTGTATGTTACACCATCACTCAAAAGGAGCGTCTTGAAAAATATCGGATATCTATAAACGCCCGAAACGAGATAAGGCAGGCGCATGACGACATTTCAGCAACAGTGTGTAAACTACAAACTGGGTGGGATTAAAAAAAGACAGCGTTACATATGCTATGAATAAAAATATCTATAGACAATAGATTAAAATACATGGTGGCGTGATGAAATAAATGATTAATGTGAGATCACAAGCGTAAAAAATGAGCTCGAACTCACACTCCTCCACACCCCCTAGAACCCATATACAGGGTGAAGCATTTCGACGGTACAGTTTTGGTAATCAAGCACAGGTGGCCCTTAGGACGTTGGTGATACAAAGTTTCTGTTCTTTAAATCTAACACCCCATATTTTATTGCATTTTTGCATTTTCCATCGAATAACGTATAATGTACGTTTGAAAAAAAAAGTCTTCGCGTTTTCGAGTTATTTCCATTGTTTTCAATTTTTCACATTTTAGGCGCATATAAAAAAATTATACCCATAGATAGCGGATCCCATGAAAATGACGCCTTCAGATATGCTTTCATTTATATTATTTGTTTTTTTTTACTTTTGCCAACAATAAAGTAATTTTGATGAAATCTGGTACATTGTTTCTACTATATAGGTTATACTGGTAACCAAATGTAATGCCTGGTTTCATTAAAAATGGCCGATTGTGTGGTTATTTAAAACATTTTAATGAAAATTCCATACCATAACGCACTTGCTGCGTCCAGAGTTTTTTATCAGCATGAATACCAGAAGGACCGTTTATGATCCTATATAAAATATCATACTACTAGAGTTTCTGGTTTTTGAAAGTTAAAGAAAGAAGGATACGGAGGTTTTTAGTTTTTTTGTCCATATCTAGTCACCTATGACTTTTTTGTTTTATTTATATAACAATGTTTCGCCTATGGTCTTACAATTATTGTTGAGAGTATGGAAAATCACGTGGGTTTAGATCAAATCCGTCGTAATTTGATTTCGGGGCCTTAATCTGCATGCCCTTCAGCTCTCACCACGACAGATCGTCTCTGAGGTCCGAGAGTTGTTAGACTAAAAGATTTTTTATACGTAGAACAACATAATATATAAAATCTGTTTCCAGTCTCACCCTGACCTATTTTAACCTAGCTTTATGCTGTTTAGCTGTCTTGCACCCGGAGAAGAATCGATAGATACAGTGTGGATATAAAGTTCTGCACAAAATGCCAGGATTGTTAAACGTTTATTATTTAAATTATAAATTAGGTTGACGTTATTTATAAAGAAAAACATGTGCTAACATGAGTTTTTTATTGAACCCCTCATCATAGTTTTCTTAACCCTCTAATTTAAAACGAAATCTATTTACCTCTTCTTCCTGAATACAACGTGTTACGGTCACTTTTTCGCTCCCATAAGGCTCATACTGACTTAAAAATAACATCTTTGAAGGCTCAGTAACACAACGTGCTTAATTAATGATGAGTCATCATTCAGCACTGAATTAGGCGACTTTACGCAGAATAAATTTAATTCGCTACCGTAAATCCACACTTGCCTCACTTTGGTACAAAGGAATATTAAATGTTTGTAAATTGGAAACCTAGAAGCAAGGGAATATAGTTACAGAGATGAATATTTATTGAAATAAATAACTCCGTAATGACGCAATAACATCATCTAAAGTATTAGAAACCAGAGGCGGAAATATTAACAAATATTTTGAGAGTCATAAAGTCGGAAATTAATGAGACACGTTGACAACTAAAAGAGATACCGATAAAGTGAGCGCTGTCGTTAAGCAATAAAGTATATTTGACAGATACTGGTCGAAAGGAACTGTTGGGATTGCAAAGCTCGGTCTGGGTCTCTGCGGAAACTGGCGCAAAAACATGCATCTCTGCATCTCTCTCATACACATGAAGGTGGGTGGATAACTAAAGGACAGTGAGAATATCGCCAGCAGAGACGTCGATGCAGCGAACAAGCCCAGTCGGTTACCCAAGCGCATGCAATGCCTGGATCTCTCTCAGTTGGCTCACAGCCATCAGTGGAGCAGCAACAGCGTCATCTCTCATGTTCGGGGTTAGACCTAGTGTATTACAGCGGTGACTGACTGTCGAGTTACCTCAGCACTTTTGGTGTTTACCTAGAAGACATCTTCGGCGGAGTACCGTGTCACCTAGAGATTGTCGGTGGTCTGAAAGAGACACTAACTAATCATCGTACTATCTTAGTTTTTTTGATGCTGGTGTGCAGCATATAATTACCTAAGACCAGTTTTGCGTTAGGTAACAGATCGGTATGTGGTATACCTAGTTCAGAAAGTATAGTGTCTGCGTGGACGATTTTAGTCTCGAAATAACAGTTTCTTCTGATTAATGCAACAAGTTTGTTTCGTTCTGATAAGTTTCGCGGCAGTCCTAGTAATCTCACTGTCATTGTGATGGGTCTCCAATGACCTCAAATTTAAATGGTGTACTTGAGGTCAGTTTCAATTTATATATATATATATATATATATATATATATATATATATATATATATATATATATATATATATATATATATATATATATATGTGTGTGTGTGTGTGTGTGTGTGTGTGTGTATACATACATATATATGATAATGACAAATGACACAATATAAGTCTATCAGTTTGTAAAGCTAAGGTCCAATAGGAGGCTCAGAGAAAGTCATTAAGATACAAAAGTAAATCATTTTGATTGTATCCGCGAAACAAAAAATACCAAAAAATGTTCTAAAGTCTATGACCAGTGGATTAAGCTTCCGAGGTCATCCCGAACACGCGCACATTCACACACACCCGTAGATGACACCCTACCGTCCAGAAGCATTAAGCAGCTTGTGCGGAGGGATGTTGCATCGAAAAAAATAAAATACAACGGACACACCCAACACACAGTGACAGAAACGGGCACCACCGGAAAGCGAACCCGGACACTTCGTGTAGCATCAAAACACTCGTTCCACTGCACCACGGCGGTATATATATATATATATATATATATATATATATATATATATATATATATATATATATATATATATATATATATATATATATATATATATATATATATATAAAATCAGTTTTTTGACAGCAATATTTTTATTTTCTTAAAAAACTGGATAGCCACCAGTTGCAAAATAAAAACAGTTCATGTAAATGCCGAGTTTTCGGAATAATTTATTCCATTATCAAGGCTACAATATGAAAAGAAAAAAAAATCAGTTCTCATAGAAAAAATACAAAGATTTCATTCAAATACGTACATATAACGGAAGTTTTACTTGAACTCAAACAAATTATTAACTAACGAACATGAAAAAAAACTTTGTGGAAATTTGTCGATAAGAGCTACGCTGACATATTCAGTTAACTATTGGGTGCTTAAATTTGTTTTGTTTTAAGTGAATTTTCTTAGAAAAAATTCACTAATGAGGAGATCTCGACTTTTGAATTTTGAAAAAATTTCTTCAAATGAGCGCGATCTAGGACCCCTAGAACCCATATCCGGGGTCAGTTTCAATTTTTATATGTTTATATATATATATATATATATATATATATATATATATATATATATATATATATATATATATATATATATATATATATATATATATATATATATATATATATATATATATATATATATATATATGTATATATATATATATGTATCACACCGATAACTCAAAAGGTAATGGGCCGATTTTGATAAAATTTGGCATGTACCTTTCTTTTGTAAATGGCTTGGATAAGTTCGTTAGTCAGGAAAATCGGACGAGGTTTTCCGCGAAATCTTTGAGTTTTCATTAGAAAAAAATTCTTATCTCAAAAAGTAATAAGCTGATTTTAATAAAATTTGGCATGTACCTTTCTATTGTAAATGGCCTTGACAAGTTTGTTAGTCAGGAAAATCGGACGAGGTTTTCCGGAAAAATTTTGAGTTTTCATTCGAAAAAAATTTTTATCTCAAAGAATAATAAGCCGAATTTGATAAAATTTGCCATGTACCTTCCTTTTGTAAATGGCTTTGACAAGTTCGTTAATCAAAAAAATCGGACGAGGTTTTCCGAAAAAATTTTGAGTTTTCATTTAAAAAAAAATTTTATCTTAAAAAATAAAAAATCTATGATAACCAAATTTAATAGGTAGATTTACGATATAAAAAGTAAACTATACACCAAAATTTAGATTTCTATGTTACAAGAAAAAAAGTTATAATAAAATATTTTGTGCCAGATCATATCTATGAAAATTCACTACCATAACGCACTTGCTGCGTCCAGGCTTTTTGTTTTTGTCTAGGAAATATAAATAGAGGTAGTGATTTATACAAGTATTATCTTTCTTTCGTTTATTAAATTGTCATTAAAAGCATTGTCAATGTCTTCTAGAAAACGACAATTTAATAAACTTAAAGAAATGTAATAATTTTATAAATCACTCTCCCTATCTATATTTCCTAGGCAGAAACAAAAGAAAAACAAATTTAAATACACAATAAGCTGCATATGCCAGTGCGACTTCAGTAAAATTTTCATGAAGTTTTTTCATGTTTGTTATTTAATAATCTGTTCAAGTTCAAGTAAAACTCGCCTTACATGTAAGTATTTAAAACCTTTGTATTTTTTATATTTGGATCAATGATGAAGGTGATTCGCGCTGTATAAAGGAAAAACCACTGCGGTTATGTTTTTTCTGTTAACATGATTATGATATAATTTAAGCGACTGTAAAAAGTAAAATTAGTAAAAATTAGAAACTATTCAAAATTCTTGAAATCCTGATTTTGAGGACTGGTGATGTAAACAAGACAAAACTATCATACTCTCATCCTCAAGCATTATTTTATGTTTCTTTTCGAATTAAAATTTAATTACGCTAGATTCAACAGAAAATGGTTTTTAATTTTCCAATACGATAAAGATAGATATCGCAAGCATAGTTTAATATGGCTACGTTTGTAACATTATTGACCTGAAAGTTAATTTTGCTCTATTTTTAATCTATAGTCGTCACAATTCCCAATGAAAAAGCACATCATCCAAACTTTGAAGGCATTCTGTCTAATTATGGGAATCTCAACTATATGGTACAAGAATTTAGTTTAAATTTCTTAGCATTCATACAGTTCATGAATCAATTTATATATATATATATATATATATATATATATATATATATATATATATATATATATTTATATATATAGTATTAAATTTTTGTGACGGTAATAGTTTTATTTATCAAAAAATTGTGGGAAAGCCGTCAGTTGTAGAATAAAACTCTTTATTATAGGCCGAGCTTTCGGAAAAATTTATTCCTTTATCAAGGATATAACATGAGTTCTACTAAACTAATTATGTAATAACAAACATGAAAAGAAAACCTTTTGATGATTTTTTTTTCGTGTTTGTTATTACATAATTAGTTTAGTAGAACTCATGTTATATCCTCAAAAAAGGAATATATTTTTCCGAAAGCTCGGCCTATAATAAAGAGTTTTATTCCACAACTGACGGCTTTCCCACAATTTTTTGATATATATATATATATATATATATATATATATATATATATATATATATATATATATATATATACAGTGTGTTCTATTTTAAGTGGCGACAATTCATTATTTCATAAATGTTCAGCCGATTTTGAAAAAAAAATTCTTTAAATAAAGTACTGCAAAAACTCCACATCCTGGTATGCATTATATTAAGATTTGATTTTCCATAACCCACTACGATAACAAATAAAAGCCCAAAAAAGACTAAAGCATATTAGCCATTTCTTGACGGAAAAAACAAATACCCCTATCGATTTAGGCACATCTGTAAGCCACAAATCCCAAGTTTCAATATCGTAGTGTTCATAACTTGAGTGGAAAACCAAAACATCAAACTCTTTGGAGTGCCCTGTGTAAACACTACTTAAATATAAGAATGCCAATAGATTAAGAGTAACCTAGTGTATCAACTCACACAATATCATCCTCATATATTATACAGAGTGTTCAAAATAAATACGGAAACATGCCTTTTTGCAATATCATCCAATTTTTACTCTGATCGAACCAGCATCTTGAATTTTCGAAGACACCGATCCATTATTTCTGAAAAAGGCTAAGTGAAGATTGTAAGCTGTGATGTGCATTGATAAGTAAGATGAAAAATATAATTTTTCATCGTCTGAAGACGCTAACTTTATTTGTGAAACGATCGTCAGTTCTGTAAAAAGATGTGATGTGGTGATTTGTGTTCTCCAAGTGTACTTATCACTGCGCAATCCAGGTTCCAATCTTCACTTTGCTACTTTCAGAACTCATGAAATGGTGTCTTCCCAAAATTTAAGATGCTGCTGCGATGAAAGTCCAAATTGGGTAATACATTGCAAACGGGCATGTTTCCGGATTTATTATGAACACTCCATATACGACATGCGGATGACATTGTGTAAATTGATACACTAGGTAACTTTTAATCCACTGGAAATATAATATTTGCAAAACACTCAGTAGCGTTTACACAGGGCGCTCCCAAAAAGTCGAATTTTTTCATTGTGAACACTCAGTATAAGCTACGACATTGAAACTTGGGATTTGTGGGTTACATATGTGCCTAAATCGATATGGATTGTTAGTTTTTTCGTAAAAACATGCCTAATGTGCTTTAGTCATTTTTGGGGTTTTATTTGTTAGCGTAGCAGGCTATGGAAAAAGAGAATCTTATAAAATTACATACCAAAATGTGGAGCTTTTGAAGCTTTTAAAATTTTGTTTCTGAAAATCGGCCGACCCGTTATGAAATAATTAATTGTCGCCACTTAAAGTGAAACACACTGTATATATGTAAAGCTAGATGTATTCTCAACACAATCAGAACTGTAGACCGGTTTCGTTTTAATTAGAGCTTGTCAGTACGGTATACTAATTGCAGCGTGAAAACACCTATAAAATAATACGGATATGGTAGCCAACCTCACACCACACAGTGAGATATAAGACAGGAGCGCCATCTCATTGCGGAACTAAGTAGTATGTTGTCACAACAGCTCCAAATAACACAAAATGTTATAAAATAGAGACTGTGTACAACCAACTAAAAATTTTGTAAATTGCCAGCCCCGGCCCATTCCGTCCCTAATATAGGGACAATGTATGTAAAGCTAGATGTATTCACACCACAATCAGAACCGTACACCGGTTATTAGCGAAAAATGGGCCAGGACTGACAATTTACAAAATTGTTAGTTGGTTGTACACAGTCTCTATTTTATAACATTTTGTGTTATTTGGAGCTGTCGTGACAACATACTACCTGGATCTGCAACGAGATGGCGACTCCTGTCTTACATCTCACTATGTGCGGTGAGGTAGGCTACCACAGCCGTATTACTTTATAGGTGTTTTCACGCTGTAATTAGTATACCGTACTGACGAGCTCTAATTAGAGCGAAACCAGTCAACGGTTCTCATTGTGGTGAGAATAGGTCTAGCCTTACATATATAGTCCCTATATTAGGGAAGAAACGGGCCAGGGCTGACAATTTATAAAATTATTAGTTGGTTGTACACAGTCTCTATTTTATAACATACTGCGTTATTTGAAGCTGTCGTGACAAGATACTACGAGATCGCGACTTCTCTCTTACGTCTCACTATGTACCGTGTATATATATATATATATATATATATATATATATAATATACTTGAACAAGTATAATATATATATATATATATATATATATATATATATATATATATATATATATATATATAAAATATACTTGAACAAGTATAAATGTTCACGTACCTTGGTAGTATTAGTATGGATGCTGGTAAATGTAGCAAAGGTCTGAGAAGGTGTAGTGCCATGAAAGCAAGCATATGATGGACAAAGTACTCTCCTCAATAATAAACATTTTAACCTGGACATAAGAAAAAAGTTCTGAAAGTAGTATTTATGGAGTGTGGTGAAGTATGGGGCGGAAACCTGGATTTCAACTATGCAGTACATAAAAAGATTATAAGCTTTTGAAATGTGGACATAAAGGGAAATTACAGACAAGATACACCTATAGAAAGACGAATAAAAGTGTGCTAGGACATGCGGGAGAAGAAATATGTTTGCTGAAAGAAACTGAACACAGAAAGGCATCATTGATTGGTCATATATTTTTTGTCTTGATGTATTTTTATCTAACTATTTAATCATAATAATAGCTACTTGGCAAAGTGTACATGTGAGAATTTCACATAGGGCCCATGGAAAATCTGGATTCCACAACGATGCTGAACATATAAAGTACAGTACATATATATATATATATATATATATATATATATATATATATATATATATATATATATATATATATATATATATATATATTTCCTATATACGTACACACCGGAGAGACATATAGGAACGATTATATAGCGTTTTTAATCTTTGATTCCATAATATATTATAGACATCAATAGAGCGAAAATAAGTAACTAAACATAAGCATATGATATCTGACCGTGTTACCGATGCTTCATTCCATTGGCATATTGAAGGGGTAAACGTGCTGATTTCAAATTAGCAGCTTTACTTCCATATAGTAGTAGCCGATAAAGTTGTCATACGTTTTTTAGGATTTACACATAGAATATGATTGAAGAATAAAACTTTTATGAATTAAGTTCATCAACACCTTCACCATTCACAAATTGATTTCACTGCTGTACATTTTGAACTTTGAGGACATCTTTTATGTGGGCAATTTGACTTGGAAGACCATTTATGCTTTAATTATAACTATATGGCCAATCAGAGAGCCAATTTAGGTTATCTTAGTGCACAAAATATCTCATGTGCTGTATTGCAGTTAAATTGGTAATATATATATGTAATCTGAACTTCATAAGAAGACCTCTAATTTACTATACCACGGAGACGTACTGCGGGTTAATATTAGGTAATAAATTACCTTAAAATAGGTATTTTAGGTATATGGAATTAATAGTGAGTTTTTACTCAAATTTAGGGCACACTTAGACCTAAAATTACCAATTTTGGAATTGACCTTAAAATTATACTTAAGTATATTTATAGGTAAAAGTGAACTACATTTTCCACAGTTCAGTTACTTGTAAGTTACGGACTTTTGAGTTATTTTAATGGTCAAAAATAGGCTAATTGGAAGCTGCATTCTCAAATTTGTAGTGGTGATGACAATCAAGCCAATATTTTGGTTAATTATAACTAAATTATAACTTGGTTAGGCTATTTGGACTCCAGTGCTGGCTAACATGCCTTAATTTGTTGCTTGGGCAAGATCCACACTGATATATGTAGCTGAGTATTGGGTATTTAAATTCGTTTTTTTGTTGTTGTTTTTGTCTAGGAAATAAAGATAGGGGTAGTGATTTATAAAAGTATTATCTTTCTTTAGGTTTATTAAATTGTCGTTAAAAGTAATGTAAAAATCTTCTAGAGGACGACAATTTAATAAACTTAAAGAAAGATAATAATTTTATAAATCACTACCTTTATATATATTTTCTAGACAAAAACAAACAAAAAATTAAATATACAACAGTTAGCAGCAAATGTCAGTGTGACTTATCGACTTCAGTCACATTTTCATTAGGTTTTTTTATGTTTTTTATTTAATAATTTGTTAAAGTTCAAGTAAAACTCGCGTTATAGGGTAAACTACCCAGTGATTGGCCTTTTCTAAATTAGCAGTCAGTTATTGGCCGTTGAACCAAAAGATGCATTAGTAAGATTTCATTCACTTTATTATTGTATTTGTGGAGATGTGCACAATCTGACAACACTACTTGATATTCGGCAACAAACGCGTCACTCGTCCTCCCGCCAGTTTAACACATGTGAAGGTTATAAAGTGGTGAACCGACCAGGCTGTATTCATCGAGAATATATTGTGTGATCCGACAAGAGAGTGCTCCTACTCGTAAGTTATTTATCTAGCTGTAGACATACTATACCTATAAATATGATTAATTCAGTGCTTCTCTAATGAACATTTTTGATGATATTCTGTCGAACTGTAATGATATAACCTCAAATTTTCCATAAAAGTGGGGGCCAATCACTAAACATTATGTTGAACGTTTCATTTAGTGATTGGCCACACGGCCAATCACTGAATTGTTCAAGTAATGTAGGAAATTCATTGTTTGGTTCGTTTTCCATCCAAATATAACATAAGAAGCCACTTATCGACGAATCTGGCTAATAATTGCCGCGTATCTAGTTGCTGGCCGGGGGCCAATAACTAGATTTCATAAAAGGCCAATCACTGAAGAAACATTACTTATTTCAGGTCAAAACGATGCCAAAAATTATTCTAGGAGAGAAATATCACAAGAAATATACAGAGAATAACTTACAAAAAGCTCTTGATGATATTAAGAATGGAATACCTATAAGAGAAGTATCAAGACGTTACAAAATTCCGAGGGCTACTTTGCAGTTCAGGAAAAATCAAAGTTATGTGAAACCTGGGTTTGGCCCCAACCCAGTTCTCTCTAGTGATGAAGAGCAAACATTGGTAACCTGGATCTTTGAGAACCACAAGCGTGGATTTCCTCGCCGCAAAGAAGATGTCCAAGAATCAGTAAAAGAGTTTCTGGACCAAAATCCGAGAGAGAATCCCTTCGTCAATAATCGTCCAGGTGAGACATGGTATAGGGCTTTTCTCAGAAGGAACCCAAGAATTTCGGAGCGTACAGGTGAAGCTGTGACAGCAGCAAGCGCAAACGTATCAGATGCAGATATAAAGAAATGGTTCAAAGAAATAGATACCTACTTGACATCAAAAGGATACAAGGAAATTCTGAGCGATCCGAATAGAATAATGAACGCTGATGAAACATGTTTCAACGTGTGCCCTAAAAGTAGTAAAGTGCTTGCTCCAAAAGGGACACGTAATGTGTATGAGGTGGAGCATGCTTCTTCTAAGGCCACGTTAACAGTAATGTTCACTTTCACAGCCTCTGGCCAAGTGACACCGCCTATGATCGTGTATCCTTATAAAAGGCTCCCCTCAAATATTGCAATGTCTGTGCCCTCAGGATGGGGGATTGGCCTTTCAGACACTGGTTGGATGAAAATTGACGTCATGTGTGACTATATAGAGAATATTCTACATCCTCATCTGAAGAATATCGATACGATTTTCCCTGTAATTCTCTTCTTAGACGGTCACAGTACTCATCTCTCATATAAACTTAGTTCCCTATGTGTAAAACTTCAAATTATATTAATTTGCTCAACGCTACTCGAATCATGCAACCCGCGGATGTCGCGGCGTTCAAGCCAATAAAAAATGGCTGGAAAAAAGCCATAATTGAGTGGAGAAGAAATCATCCGTTAGAGACGCTGACTAAGGAACATTTCGCTCCCGTTCTCGAACTTGTAGTACAACGTTGTGCTAAGAGTGACACAATCAAGAATGGATTCCGTGCTTCTGGACTTTATCCTTGGAATCCAGACGCGATCGATTCTTCAAAATGTCTCGGAGGTCAGAACAAACCATCTAAATCAACAAATAGGAATATGGATGGTACATATTTGAGCTACAAAGATTTTGCAAATATTGTTGGATGTGAATTATTGGATGAATTTTCCTCGCGTAAGCAGAAGTGTGAGAATGATTCAAGTGAGAAGGCTCTCCTTTATGAGCTATGGAGAAATTTTGCGCCATTAGGAGAGGAATTTTATCAAGGAGTTGAACATTCTCACTCAAATCAACCGTTAGCAAAAAGCGTTATCATAGAAGAGCTGGGAGAAATTACGACTAACGAAGAAAACAACTGCTTTTCAATTGATATAACTGATATTCCTATTCTGTTTGTGACAGATGAAACTCAAAATCATGTTGATTCTGCAGAAGATATAATAAGTCAAAATGAAACGCAAGCCAAGTTATTGACAGAATGTGAGGGATGTTTGGGAAATTATCCTGAAACAGGGGTGAAGTTAAACGCAAACATTCCAGATAGTTCAATTCCTCTGGACAAAACATTGTGGTATGCGAAAACACCTACCAGGAAGGGAAAAAGACAGAGTGAAAAAATACCATTCGCAATTACTTCAACGCAATGGCGCAAGCAGAAATCAGAAGCAGACGATGCAAAAAGACAGAAACTCATTGAAAAAGAAGAGAGAAAGAAGCAAAGACTCCAAAAACAGATTGATAAAAGAACGACTGGGGTCACTAGACGTGCAAGCAAGAATGGCAAGAACACCAAAATTTCTAATAGCTGTTCGAAAGAAACGGAAACAAACGAAGATAATGTTGGTACGAAACAGATTTTGAGAAATTGTGACCTAAATTTAACGAGCTGTGAGGTAATTGATATTCAAAACGTTGGAGCAAATGTCGTTGATAGAAACAGCAAGTCAGAAGATCAGACTAGGATCATCGCAACTGAGCATTCCGCATCCTGGGAAGAAAAAAATGAGAATAGCATTACAAACTACAGAAAAAATGATTATGCGAAAGAGAATATTCTGTCAACAGCTGACATTAGAAGAAGCTCACCAAAGGAGAATTTTGAACAATTTGAGGAGGAAACACACGAAGAAGAGCTGGAACGAGAGAAAAAAGGTATCGAAAAAGTCAAGAAATGGCTCTTCACGGAGACAAATTCAGAAGTTAAATTGAGTTTCACAAAACAGACATTATATCAAGGGTTATGTTACTGCTGTACCAAAAATTTTAGTTCTCAAAACTGTGGAGTGAAATGTTATTCATGCAGACGTGTTTACCATGCCTCATGCATCCAACGACTCAACTTACACAAATCGACCTCCAGTATATTTACCTGTCAAACTTGTTTGAGGAATCAAAAATATGCATGGAAAGAATAAGCCTGATAGATTGGAATCAAAGGAAGAGAAATGCGTTTTGTTACTCATACATTTTGTGTTAATTTTTGTATAATATGAAATGTGATAGAGTTTCAGTTTTTCTTTTGGTATTTGTGCTTAATAAAGTTTATTTTGAATTTGAAGAACTGGCTTCATTAGTTATTTAGTTATTCCCGCTCGTTTACATGCAGTGGCCAATAACTGAAGCATCTGAGGGCCAATGACTGAGTCAGCTCGGCCAATGACTAGCTCTCAATATCTAGAAAACTAATTAATTAATTTTGCGAAATTCATTAACAGATGAGTCAATCTATCGTACTTCTCGAAGAGGTTGATCTACAACCTATCAAAAAAACACGGCGTCATCGCAATTACTGCCCTTAGTTGAATATAAGGAGCAGCGGAATCTAATTTCGAAAATAGGAGGCCAATCACTGGGTAGTTTACCCTATGTAAGTATTTAAAACCTGTATATTTTCCTATGTAAATTGTAATTTTTATTCTTCCCATGTTGTAGCTTTAATAGTGGAATAAATTATGCCAAAAGCTCGGTAATTTAATAATTTAATAAAGGATTTTTATTTTGCAACTGACAGGTATCCCACTGGGTTTTAAGAAGAATATATATATATATATATATATATATATATATATATATATATATATATATATATATATATATATATATATATATATATATATATATATATATATATATATATATATATATATATATATATATATATATATATATATATATATATATATATATATATATATATATATATATATATATATATATCAGATTTTTTATGAGTTTATATAAATTTCATTGTATAATTTGAATAAATAACAATAATTTTAACAGTGAACGCCAAAGTAAACATGTTTAATGTAGGGCATATTGATTTTGGTTATAATTGTAGCTTCTATCAACAAACTAAAATTACCCCTAGTATGTAAGGCTAGATGTATTCTCGCCACAATTAGAACCGTAGACCGGTTTCGCTCTAATTAAATCTCTTCAGTACGGCATACTAATTGTAGCGAAAATACACCTATAAAGTAAAACGGCTATGGTAGCCAGCCTTCCAACAGTAAGTGAGTGGTGAGACACGAAGCAATGTGCCGCCACCTAGTTGTGGAACCAAGTAGTATGTTGTCACGCTAGCTTCAAATAACACAAAATGTTAAAAATAGAGACTGTATACAACCAACTAACAATTTAGTAAATTGTCAGTCCTGTCCCATTTCTACTCTAATATAGGGACAAAGTAAATAAGGCTAGCTCTATTCTCGCCACAATTAGAACCTTAGACCGGTTTTGCTCTAATTAGAGATCTTTAGCGCGGCATACTAATTATAGCGAAAATAAACCATAGCCGTTTTACTTTATAGATGTATTTTCACTACAATTAGTATGCCGTACTGAAGAGTTCTAATTAGAGCGAAACCGGTCTACAGTTCTAATTGTGGCGAGGATACATCTAGCTTTACATACTTTTTCTGAAGAGTTCTAATTAGAGCGAAACCGGTCTACAGTTCTAATTGTGGCGAGGATACATCTAGCTTTACATACTTTTTCTCTATATTAGGGTAGAAATGGGCCAGGGCTGACAATTTACTAAATTGTTAGTTGGTTGTATACAGTCTATATTTTTTAACACTTTGTGTTATTTGGAGCTGGCGTGACAACATACTACTTGTTTCACCAACTAGGTGGCGGCATGCTGCTTCTTGTGTCACCACTCACTTAGTGTTGGAAGGCTGTCTACCATAGCCGAATTACTTTATAGGTGTATTTTCGCTACAATTAGTATGCCGCACTGAAGAGCTCTAATTAGAGCGAAACCGATCTACGGTTCTAATTGTGGCGAGAATACATCTAGCCTTACATACTTTGTCCCTATATTAGGGTAGAAATGGGCCAGCGCTGACAATTTTGTAAATGGTTGGGTGGTTGTATACAGTCTCTATTTTTTAACACTTTGTGTTATTTGGAGCTGGCGTGACAACATACTACTTGGTTCCGCAACTAGGTGGCGGCACGTTGCTTCGTGTCTCACCACTCACTTAGTGTTACCCCTAGTGTGCTTATGGTGCTATCCACTTTGAAAAATATTACCATTGATTCACCATCGCTAAAAACCACTTCGACTCTTCTGATAATTAAAATAACACCATAATGAACACAAAATAGGGAAACTCTTTTTAGCGAATTTTAGGTAATGAGGAGATCCGTGTTTATAGATATATCTACATATGTGTCACACGAATTACTGCAAAAATAATGGGCCGATTTGGACCAAATTTGGTGAGTACCCTCCTTTTAAAATTGGCTTGGATAAGTTCGTTAGCGAGGAAAATTAGACTTTTTAAAAGACTTTGGGTTTTCTCTCGGAAAATGCTTCTATGTCCGAAAATAACAAAGCTATAGCATTGTGAGATGTACGATATGGTCGCCATCTCGGTGCGGAACCAGATAGTATGTTATCACAACGGCTCCAAATATCACAAAATGTTACAAAATAGGGACAGTATAGCCAACTAACAGCTTTGGAAATTGTCAGCCCTATCCCAATTCTGTCGCGACAACATACTACCTGGTTCTAGTGGGCTGGCTACCATAGCCGTATGACTTTATAGGTGTGTTCATTTTAATTAAATATTTAAAAAAAATCTTCAAATAGACCCGTTCTCTGACGATTTGGCAATAGTTTCAGTTATAGAGTTTGTAGTTTAATGGACGTCCGTATAGAAAATTTCTTTAATGAGAAGGGCGCAACTTTTAACTTTAAATAACTCCTTTAAATAACGCGAACCAGGCTTCCTAGAGCCAAAAAATATCCGTGATAAATTTCAATTTTTTTCATCATAAATATATAGAGGGTTGCGCATTGCGACGGTAAAGCTTAATATATCCGTTATTATACAAAATACGAGAAACAAATTTATGAGTTGATTATAGGGATTTTGATCCGTATCTTATAAAAATATTTTGACAATCACAGGTTAGCTCATAAGTTGTTGGTGATACACTGTTTTTATTTTAGTGAGCTTTCGTAGAAAAAAGTCACTAATGGGAAGATCCCGACTTTTGAATTTTGAAATTTTTTTTGCAAATGAGCGCAAACTAGGTCTCCTAGAACCTGTATCCGGGGTCAGTTTCAATGTTTATATGTATATATATATATATATATATATATATATATATATATATATATATATATATATATATATATATATATATATATATATATATATATATATATTTGAGCTTTATTTAGAATTTTTTTTTCTAAAATTAAATAGCTATAGTAACCAAATTTAGCAGGTAAGTTTACAATATAAAAGGTAAACTATACAGCAAAATCTAGATTTCTATATTACAAGAAAAAAAGTTATAATAAAATATTTGGTGCCAGATCATTTCTATGAAAATTCACTACCATAACGCACTTACTGCTCCTAGACTTTTTTTAATTGAACGCACCTTATATTATTGCATTTTTACATTTTGAGTCGAACTATAATGCATAATTGTAAGGAAAAAAAAAAGATATCGTTCATCGTTTTTGAGTTACTGCAATTGGTTTGCAACTTTGTATAATTTTGACACATATCAAAAATTGTGATGTGGCGTTTTTATCCGGAATTCCATAAAAATGACGCTTTCAGGAAGGTTTTTGTTTGTATTATTCGTAGAAATAATCGCGATGCCATATACAGGTCACTCTCAAATATTGTCTAAATTCAAATGAATTCAAACGCATTTTTTTTTAATGGATCACC